>OY744481.1:242912196-243139664 GCA_963556165.1 Tipula helvola | reverse complement strand
AATGCGACGCATACAAGATGGGGAAATACCGCAAACAATATCCGTGGCGTCAAATTAAATGATTGGCTGGAACGGAAAGATATTGAATATAAGGCAAGAGTGTATGTACCAGACAGTCCAACTTTTATACGCACAAATAATATTTTAGATTTCGCGATCATCGACATGCGGCTAAATATACAAACAAACGAATATGGAAAAATCCCTGCGCATACATACGATAGTGATCACAAAGCAATAGAAATAATATGCAATAATTATAATAGTACAAAAAATAATTTTCAATTAGACACAATTAACGTAGAGACAGAAACACGATTTAATTTTAACAACACAAATTGGCCCATATGGCAAACAAAGCTAGATAAAATATACCGTAAACATTTAAAAGAGAATAATATTAAACACATAATACCAAACAATCATAATATCACAAACACTGAAATTGAGAATCACATAAAAACCATAACCAATTTAATAAATGAAAACATAAAAAGAACGGTGCCAAAAATAGTCCATAAAAATAATATGGAATGTTACATAAATTATATAATTAAAAACCTATATAAACGTAAATCACAAATTATATCAGCACTTAAAACGGGACGTAGGCGGAATCAATTGGATGCGCTGCAGATAATAAGATTGAAGGCCGAAATAAAAAGGATAAACGAATTAATTGTGGAGAATATTAAAATGGAAGTAAACCGGAGATGGACGGAGAATATAACAAAAATAAAACCGGGGCCCAAAATGTTCGCACAAATTAAACGGATCAGCGCGAAAACAACAACGGATTATAACATCAAACATCTGCAGGTGGAGGAGACCGAGATTGCGGCAATGGGAGCACTACATATCGATTGAGCACACATGGAAAAAGAGGGAACACAATACAATAGCTATGAACATCAACAAAATTTAAACATAATAGGCCATTATATACAAAAAACCACTATACCGAATCCAGCACTTGGCAAACCGGAACATGATCGTATAATTGCACAAACCATAAAACCATTAATCACAAATTTTGAATATAATAAAACGAAACATTTAACTATTACCATTTTTAATAACAATAACACAGCTAATAATACACAACATACACAGCATAATCCATATTTCATAAATACAATACAATTAACACAAATCCTAAAATGCCTGAATACAAAAAAATCTTACGGCCTGGACCAAATCCCTTGTGTAGTGCTCAAACACTTAACTGAAAAATTAATTGAAGAATTATGTTGTCTCTTCAATCATTGCCTAAACAATCGCTCGTTTCCGGACGCATGGAAACAAGCGAAAATTTATCCAATACATAAAAAAGGCTAATCAATTACTGATCCGCGAAATTTCCGACCGATAAGCCTTCTCTCTAACTTGGGGAAAGTTTACGAAATCATATTATACGATAAAATACAAGATCACATTAGTGCAAACGCGTTATTACCAGACAATCAGTTTGGTTTCAGGCATAAACATTCAACAATACATGCAATAACGAAATTAACCGCAGATATATGCAGAAACCTAAACCAAACTAATTGTACTGGTACGATCCTAATGGATATGGAGAAGGCTTTCGAGTCAGTATGGCTAGATGGATTACTATATAAATTATATAAAATGAATTTCGATAAAAACCTATTACAATTACTATATGAATTACTTTATAATAGGAAATTTAAAACAACTAACGGTAAAGAATTATCGGAAAATACATTCCATATATATAATGGTTTACAGCAGGGATCGATTACAGCACCGGTGTTATTTAGTTTATACACAAAATCATTGATCGAAAATGCAAAATTAAATTCACCAGCGGTACAAACGATAGCGTATGCGGATGATATTGTCATATACGGGACGAACAAGAAAATTGCAGTGCTAACAAAAAATATACAGGATGCTGTCACATATACCGTGGATTACTTGCACACATGGCGAATAAAAATAAATCCGGCCAAATGCGAGGCGATTTTATTCCGCAAACCTTACCAGCTATCAACATCGGATACACAAAATAATTGGAAACGTTTCAAAATCGATATAGCTGGTACGAGCTGTGTGCAAAAGCCAGCGGTCAAATATTTGGGCATCAATTTGGATCAATTACTATATTTGGATCCGCATATAGAAATCCAAATTGGGAAAGCGAAAAAGATTTTCCACAAAAATCGTAATCTATTCTGTTCGCCACATATAACAACACGTGTCAAACAAATTTGTTACAAATCCTTGGTACGACCAATATTAACTTATGGTGCCCCAGTATGGTGGAACGTTGGACCGTACACGATGGAAAAGATGCGTATCTTCGAGCGCAAATGCCTCAGATATTGCCATGGAGAATTCCGCACGGCCACGTCAGGATACCGTAAATATATCACGAATCAAAAACAATATGAGATGTTCGGTAGTGATCGGATAGATTTACACATACTGAAGCTGACACGGGACCATATCAAGAATTCAACTGCAAACACAGAGAATTCGTTAATATTTGCCCCATACTTTACTGAGGATCACATAAATGAAGCGGCATGCAAAATGGGGAAAAATCCAGGACCAGAAACTTTTCCATATTTGGACAGGAAGGGTTATATTGAGGATGCGTACACACGTTATCCAATGATTTATCATTTGGAGCGAAGACAGAACATCAAAGGATTTGACGATACTATCTTTGGAACAAGAGATGAGTATTACATACATAATCGATTTAATTTCGCCAATATTTTTATAGATCCAGCAACAAATGCAAGAAAAAGAAGAGAGTATTGGTGGTTAAACACATAAAAAAAAAAAAAATAATCATTATATACTGGATGGACATTCAACCAACCAATCTGGATTTGTACCAATTTGGGGGTACACAATATTTTTGGCTACCGATTTTTAGGGATTCAACCCACAACCACCGCGCCGATAATCAGCTATAGATAACATGATGGTGACACAATTACGCTACCATAATGAAATGATGAGCCGTGGATGGAATTGGTTGAGGTCAACGGACACTGAAGCGAGTTGACCTCAACCAATTCACTCAATCATCCGGGGACTCATTTCAAGCATCATCGAATTAGAAAATGTATTCGGTTTTTTATTATTCACTTTTTTTTACCGAACTACATATTAAGTTAATAATACATTGATAAAAATTCACATATAAAATTTTTTTTTTGGTAACCGACCAATTTTGAATTTATATAAAAGCTATTGTTTTAAATTTAGAGTTCTCTTTTTAAGAGCATTAAATTTCTGTTTATAATTTTTGTTATTTGTGAGGCCTTTTTTTGCGGCTTTGGCCCAAACTTATGAAATTAAGTAATAGTTTTTTGTGAAAAATAAAGCTAGTTTTTGGAAAAAAAAAAAAATGTTTCAAAAAAACAATATCCCGCTTTCTACCAGAAGTGCTTATCTCATTGTACACACAACTACAACCAAAATATTTAAAAGTAAGTTTAACATTCGTATAATGGGTTTATTTCATTTTATTAACTTTTATAAAAAAAAGAAATATTTTATGTAAAAAAATCACTATAGTAAAATTATTTCACCACAATTCAGTAGGTATATTATATAAAATCAAAAATCAAAATAAAATCGCTATCGCCGTTGTCTGCAGCTGTAATTCCAGCTGCCATTATTGCATCATTTAATAAACACGATTTGTCGTATTTGAACATAACCATTACATCGTCCAAAACTTTTATCCTTTTAGGTTCCGGTATAGTATGTAGTGCTGGTGATGGTACATTCAATATTGTATTGCTGTTGGAAGTTTTTGAAGCTGAAGAATTTGAAGTTTCCAGCTGTGGTGAAAATTCGTATAACTCTGGTGAATTTGAATATGTTGAAAAGAATAGCCTGTGCTGTTTTGAAAAGTTAATGGGAGTAGATGTTGTGCTGGTGCTAGATTTAAGTTTAGTCTCGGATGTCTTAAAAGTAAGAGTGTTTAGAGAATTTGATGTTAGTCCTGGTGATATTGTGTTGTGTGACAAATTTAAATCAATTGATTGATCAAAATCTGATGCTGATGGAGAAATGTATAGTTGTTGCATTTCAGTTTGATGTGTGTTTTTCAGTAATTTCGAGAGTTTATTTCCAATTACATTTTGGATAGTGTACATGCAGGAAAAACCTTCTGCTGGATTTAATTTATGTATTTCTGCTTACTGAAGTACACATGTGGCCGAAAATGTTTCAAATATTGTCAGCGGTTTCGAATTTTGTGATGAACAAAGTTGGGCAACTGCCGCTTCATACTTGTTTTGTTTTTTTGATGAGTTTTTTTTTTTTTGCTTGTTGTTGACATTGACGATTCTTCGTATTCATAGCAATCAACGGCTTCTTCAGCTACTTCATATTCCAACTAAACAATAAAAATATAAATAAATATTAACTAGACATATAAATTGAAATTTTGTAAATAAAAAAAAAAATATTATTTTATATGATTAACACGGAGGCTGAATGGCAGATGATTATACAAGATTATTGGAATATTTGGAACTTTCCGCATACCCTAGGTGCTATTGACGGAATACATATACGGATTACCAAACCACCACATTCTGGATCGGATTACTACAACTTTAAAGGCTTTCACAGCATAATTTTATTGGCTATCGTAGATGCTCATTCACGCTTTTTATTAATTGATGTGGGAGCGAACGGAAGAGCGTCTGACAATACTATTTATGAAAATACCAACTTTTTTAAAAATATCAATAAACTGCATATTCCACAGTCAAGTGTTTTAGAGGGTGGAATGATGCCTATAGACAACTTTTTCATCGCTGACGACGCATTCAAATTGGACCGGCATATGATGAAACCGTACACCAGATGCCAAATATTGAGTATAAAACAAAATATATTCAACTATCGATTATCTCGAGCTAGATTAACATTAGAATGTGCATTTGGTAGATTGGCACCCCGATTCCGAATCTTGCACAGACCAATTGATTTCAAACTTGAAACGGCCGATATGATCATTTGCTGTGTTCTGCACAATTAACTCACAACTACCGCCAACCTTTTCTAGTATCAAATCAGATGAAAATATAACAAGCTCCACTAAATTAATGCATAATGCGGACACTATAGCTAATTTTTGTGTCGGAAAGGGAGAAGTGCCATTTCAGTGAGAAAAAATTGGCCTGATAAATTAAATAAAAAATATGTATATTCAACTTAAAATATATATGTATGTGATTTGATATAAAAATAAAAGCTACTTACAGCACTATTGTCCGTTTCTGATGTTTCGTAATTGCTGGTTGATTTGCGTAGTACCACAACCTCGTCCAAAAACTTCATTTTGTCATACAAAAACCAAGTTTTTTTATCGTTAACAACGATAATCGTTTTTAATTCTTTATTTTGTACATATGTATGTATGTATTACGAAGATTCCTTATTTTTCTTTTTACATCTTCAACATTTACGTTTATTTCATCCGCCATTTGTTGTAAAACAGAATTTTTTATGTCGGCCCGTCTATAATTTTTATGCGTTATCTTCCACAAAATTTCATTTTTGCGGTTCATGTCGATTAATCGTACTGTATTTTCGGTATTAAAAGACATTTTGAATTGTTAATAATACGAATAATTAACAAAAAAAATTCAACTGAAAGATGTTTCAACTGAAAGAACAATTTCAAATGGCAAAACAAAAATTTAAACATTTTTTTTTATAACATTTCATAATAATTTACTAATAAAATTACGTGAAATAGCCTATAAATGCGTGTAATATACACACACATACATTGATAAAATTTATATCATGATCAGCGCTACCGCGCTGCAAAAATTTTCCGTGCCACCAAATTTCTTATAAGTGCCTCTGGGTGCCCCAATTAAACAAATGTAAGAGTTATTTAAAATAAAATAAAAATTTTATTTATTTTAGTTACGGTTTTAATTCAGATACATACATATTAATGTTGTCAGGTACTTAGGTACTATATTCAGTCTCAAACATTGATTAGTACGTATGTAATTGTATACAAAATAATCAATTAATATAAAAATTATAAAAAGAAAAAAAGATTAACAAAAATAAATAAATTATTTAATACTTCAAATATGTATTAAAATATTGCAAAATCTTAATTTTAAAAAGTTATTTTGTATATAAATAACTAAGTCAATAAGCGAGTTTATATTTATGAACTAAATTTTCGGAAGGAATCCAGTCACACAACGAAATATTACCTAAAAGCTGCTTGCTTATCATTAAAGCATTCATGGTGGTTGTTTTTAAACAATTTCGATTTTTTGTTTTAATATTGTTCAATTCAGAAAAACATCTTTCTGCAGCAGCACTGCTGTGAGGAAGACTTAAAAGACCGCCAACAAATTGTTTTAGATTAGGAAATCTCAGCTCACCTAACCCGTTTTTCAGTTCAAAAATGTTTCCCCAAAACTCCTCTAAATTCGAAAATAATTTTAAAAATTACAGATCGAAATTCTTGTTCAATTTCATCAATGTTTTCTTCACCCAAATGAGAAAATAAATTTATTAAATTGTAAGGGTTACTCCTAGGTGTTCAGGATCTATTGCTTGAATTTGAGTAAGGGTTTCGTTTACAATTTTCTTTTATTGTAAGAATAGTATTTAGAGGTAAATCACATTTTTTGATAAATAACTCAGCCTTAGGTCCTAAATAAATTGACCTTAAATCTTTAAAATAGAAGTGTTACTTTTAAAATTCATGCAATTTAGATTGTTTTCGTCGATACATTCTCTTAAAACAAAATTATGTAAAACTAACAACATAAAACTTTTTACAGAAGGTAGTAGTTTGTATATTTTAGGCCTTTCACTCTGAAATTCCTTATGTAAATTATTAGTTAATTTTAAAATATACGACAAAAAATAAAAATATATCAAATTACTATCGATTAATTGGTTCGAGATATTACAAGCTAAGTTTTTGTATAGGTTTCTAGTTTCGAATTTTTCTAGTAAACAATAATGTTTTAGTGGTTGCCACTGCTCTATAAGACGCAAAATTACTCCTTCCAAGGCTAACCATCTACACGGAAAAAAATAAACTGGTCCTCAGCTAAAAAAATGAACTTTTAATTCAAGAAAATATACTTTTTCTTGATTTAAAAGCTAATTATCTTATTTCTTTCCATTTTTTCTTCATTTCAAGAAACATAATTCTTACACGAAGAAAAACTTGATAGAAATAAGAAAATCAGCTTTTAAATCAAGAAAAAGTACATTTTAAAGTACATTAAAAGTCCGTTTTCTCAGCTGAGGACCAGTTTATTTTTATCCGTGTAGTTGTCGAAGTTTTTATTATTTTGTGGATTGGTACATTGAAACTTTCTTGAAATGATTTGAAATCATTTTGCCGTTTGGAACTATGCGAAAAATAATAGTATCTATTTCGAGCTAACTTTTCGATCTCACTTGGAAGTTGTGTTGCTGCCTTTGACGAACACAAATGTAACGAGTGGCAAGTGCATTCTAGTGAATATAAATAAGGATTTTTTGCTTTGAGCAATGCCTGAACACCAGCACTTCTGCCAATCATGACGCTTGCGTTATCTGCCCCAAAACCAATCAAATTGTTTAAAGGTATTTGATGAGTTTCAAAAAAATTGGAAATACAATGAAACACTGATTGGGCATCTGAATTTTCAAGCTCGAGCATAGCAAGAAAACTGCCTTTCGTTAAATTTTCTACGATGTTAAAATTGTCTGATTTAATATAAATTGTTTTCGGCTTTTTATAGAGATTTCTCATTTTTGAGAGTTGATACACTTTGTATTGACTCTGCGGGAACGAAAAGGGGGGGAGGGGATGAATATTTTCTACTTTTGCTGGTAGATATATTAGGAGTATGACTCCATTATTTTTCTGATTTGCCAAATCGAAAATAATGAGTATGTCATTACAAATAGTATGTTGTCTATAAAAAGCCGAAAACAATTTATGTTAAATTTTCTGTTTTATCGAAATATCGCGCGATCACAGCTAGGCACTTTTTGAAGCTCACATCCGTTGTTTCATCAATAATAACCGAGAGAGGCTGGTTTCGTAAAATATATGTTAATTTATGTATACCTTCTTCTACAAATAATGTCATTATGGATCAGTCCCTTTAGTGCGGCTAAACTTCAATTTCTGACAAATTTTTGAATCAGAGTCAGCAATAAGTGTTTGTTTTTTCAAAGAATTCATTACACTTAAATGGGTTTTGCAATCATTGTGCCGTTCCAGTAATGAAAAATTGTTGGGTAATGATTGTTCACAAAATTTACAATATGTCCGGGCTCTCTTTTCAGTTAGCCATGAAAATATTTAAAGCCAGTTTGCATAAAATTGTCGGTCCGCTGTAGAATTACACTTGCGCTTATTCGACCTAAAAAGTTTATAAAAATAAAAACCTCCGACTTTAAGCAAAAATAAGCCTTTATACTTACCCATCTTTCTTTTTATTAGGTGAAGGCGACACTTCACTTATTTCCATGCATTCATCGAATACTTTACTTATGCATGAAGAAGTAAGAAGAAAGAAGGAATAAGAAGGAATCGCGCTTGATGAGGATCCAGCTAAATTACATGCAACGTTCTTACCAATTTTTGGGAAACTGTAACATTTATTTTGTTTGTTAAAATTATAGTTAATTACTGCATCTGCTATTTCCGTATATATACTTACTTCAGAAGCGTTTGTTTAACCGTTTTATTTGTAGTTATATTCATTATCACTGAAAAAATGAGAAATCCAGTAACCGCAGAGAAACAAAATAAATCTATTTAATGCCCGGCAACTTGAAAATTCCAAATAATCCGTTTCCGTTATTAGTTAAAAAAACACCTACAAGAATTCGCAAATTGTTGCAAAACGTAAGATGTAACAGCACAACTACGGAGGCTGTGCCACTAAGATAATAACAAGATTAAATGATTATGATGAATGATGATTGTTACGTTAACCTCACATTTTGACGCTCATTTAAATAATAAATAATTTAAACATTATTCTTACCAATTAAATTCTTTCCAAACACAACGAACATATTCAAATCATTATGGGGAATTGAAGTGCCTATCACCACCGAATCGAAATCGGACTACGCCGCTAACAAATCAGAATAAGAAAATTAATGTAAAGAAAATCTGAATTTGACATTTCTCAACAATACGAAGTAATCCTTGAAATACTAAAATATGAACACCCAAGAAGCAAACCAAATCAAAGATATTCAGCTAATGAGCTCCAAGAAAATGAAATCCAGCGTAGTATTACACTAAGCCACTGAATAAAGTTTCTTTTAATAAGTTGTTGGCATTAATATTATGAAGTGCCTTAAATAATTTTCTTTCGGTGCCTCTTAGTGCATTTTAGTGACAAAGTGCCCCACTTTATTTAAAAGTGCCCGAAAGGCACTATAGTGCCATTTTTTGCAGCGCTGATCATGATAGAAAATATCAGCAAATTTGCATAGTGTAGACGCCGTGTTATTTTTTTTTTTTTTTCTGCTGTTGCTACATCCCATAGAGGGATTTGGCCGCTTAATGACTGATTAATTCATTGATCCTACATTAACCAGCCGTGATTTTTTCATCATCCGCCGGGAATCGAACCCGGGACCTCCGGAGCTTAAAGCAAGCATGCTAACCACTGTGCCACCTAAATTACGTGAAATAGCCTATAAATGCGTATAATATACACACACATACATTGATAAAATTTATATCATGATAGAAAATATCAGCAAATTTGCATAGTGAAGACGCCGTGTTATTGACCACTAGTTAATAATGAAAAATGAACACTAGGGGCCGATTGTATGAACACCACTAAATGAAAAAAATCCGAGTGTAATGATTAATCACTACTCAAGGATTTAAAAAAAAAAATTGTTTAGTACAACAAAACAAAATGCAGTGTCACTTTAAATTTATGCTTATTACAATTCAGTAAAAAATTCGGGCTACTTCGACATAGTTAATATTATTAAAGAGCAAGTGTTTCCCTTATCAAATTAATTTTCTTATCAACAAAAAACCTTAATGGTTGGTGTGCCTTGTACGACTAATAGAGGAACAAATAGTATACATATACACCACGCTTGAGAAGCGCTATTACAGCCCTAGCTTACTATAACCCTCGATGCTCCGCGATAATAGCATACTTGTCAACCTTGGTGTATAATCTACTATTGTTTAAATGTATATAAAGTAGTATGCATGCAAGTCCAATTATTATTGTTGTCTTTATTGTAGGATTGGTGCCCAATGGTATAAGTAGATATTATATAAATGGCATTGTTGAGATGCCAGTAATACGATTACATCCTGTAATGGGTTTCCTACTTTTTTATTTTTAAAATTTTGTGTCAGTATGTCTTTGTCCTCTATACAGCTCAGATGGTTTTTCAAATCAAACTGAAACTTCATATTTAAGGTTTTTTCATAAATTGGGAGGTCCCAGCGAATTTTAGTGCAATTCGGCCAACCGGTAGTGGCCATTCCCTTGAGCCAGAAAATTTATTTTGCAAATATCTCAAAAAGTATAAAGTTTACAGGAAAACTAATAGATACAAAATGTTTCCAAACAACAAAAGAAACAAAATAAAAAAATTGTTATGTCAATTTTTGACCTTTAGATTTTTGGGGTCCTTGTGTTGGAGTCCGAAAAATTGACTTTCGAAGTGGTGTCTGTTGTTCTATATGTCTGTCAGTTTGTAGCCCAGATGTTTAACCAGTAAAACTGCAACTTCAGATTTAAACTCTTTTCTAAATTTTTAGGTCCCAGCTTCCATGAACCAGAAAATTTATTTTGTAGATATCTTAAAAATATACAATTTACAAAAACCATGACAAAATAAAAAAAAATCTTAAGTTTGCAAGAAATTTGTGTAATAAGATTCTCAAAATTCACTGTTCGTAAAAGAACGTCTTGTGTTTGCCTCACCTAATTTGTTTTTATACAATGTGGTTAAAGTTTCTTAATATGAAGTAGAAACCTTTACACTGGGGATAACGTAATCATGGTAGGTATGAGGTGAGTTATAAGTGAGCAGCTTGTCTTGCCCCTAATTCCACCTTTTTCTTTTTTTCTCATTGCGGTGTATTAAATTAGGCAGACATTTCACAGACCAACAATATACTTCGGTCTGGTTAAAATGTGTTAAGTTTTTTTCTTGTATGGTTATCGTTTTATGATTTACAGATGAATCCGTAAAGCATTCAATTTTCCCCAAATATTTTCTGTTCCGTAGGTCACACTCCAACTTATTGGTTAGTCCGGATCCAAATTTCCTGTTCATACAATTTTTTTTCTTATGGCTGTTTTCAACCAAATGTAATGGTGAGATTCAGGTTCAACTGGTCTTAGTTTAACGCTACGTAATCAAAAGTCTGCTCACAATCGAACATTGGATTAACAAGGGCGTAACTTTTTCCATAGAAATCAGCTTCCTCGATTCCACAACATGAAAGGTTCTGTTCAGTTATCTATATTTTGGCTTCACAAGTGCCGAGTTATAATTTACATATTACACTTTATGGTTAAAAACAATCTTGATTAATTTACAACCCCTCAAAGACTAAACAGAAGATCACTGTGAAAGCTTTATCATGCAATCCTTTTTTAACAATTTTTTTTCATATTCAACTAACTAAAATTAGATTGCTGGATGTAAACACAACAAATTTTCATACAATATATGTACATACTCAATTTACTAACCACTACCATACGGGATAAACAGAAAACTTCAGGTATTTATATTGGATATATGCGGTAAGTACGGCAGATAAAATTTGTTTGTGCTTTTGTTCTATCTAAAAATAAAAAAACATGTTTCAAAAGTGACTTGGTTCTATCGCATATATTATACATAAAAAAATATGTTTATCAAAAAATTTGTTACGTTTTATCCACTTACAGTATTAACAACGTATTCCATTTTCGCTATACCTACATATATAGGCAAACCTTGCAGAATCCAAAAAAAAAAAGAAAATCTAAATTAACTTAAAAAAACACACACACACACACACACTTTCACACACAAAATATGTTAAACCATAAAATATGAAAATCTTTTCTTGTATTTTTCACAATTTAAAAATTTACGCATTTATTCAAAGTGAGTACGAAGATGGTTTTACCATTTTCTTTTGGAAAAATTACTCCTTTGAGATGCTGCTACTGCTGCTATGTACACACGCACATTTATTTCACTTCATTCAACCGTACACATCATATATAAGAAAATAAGATGGAGTATGGTGTTATATCGTATGTGTATGTATAATATGTAGTTGGTTAAATGGGTATACAGGTAAACCTCGCTTAACGAATGGGTTCGGTTCCTGGAAATGCTTCGTTAAGCGAGGATTCGTTAATCGAGGTATCAAATTACATGGTTTTATATGAGAAATTGTTAGTTTGGTTCCTGTAGTGCAAATTTAGTAAAAAAAAAGTTTTCAGTACATACAAAAATTCAATTTTATTTAGAATAAAATAAATAATAAAAAACGCAAACTAAAAAATTCAAAACATATCATAAAAAATAAAATAAATGCTTAATTTATTTTGTAAAAAAATTATCGATTTTAAGTTGTTTAGTAACAAAAAATGAAAGAAACACGGTTTTTTTAATTTTTGTTTATTTTTTTATTCGTTATTCCGAGGTTTGTATTCGTTAAGTGAGGTTTTGTATCAAAAATTGATATTCGTAGATCCGAGGTTTTGTTAAGCGAGGGTTCGTTAAGCGAGGTTTACCTGTATCTAAACAAAGATTCTTTTTGATTTTTCACCTTATGATTGAATTACGTAACGCTCTTATTACTATTATTATTATTACTATTATCAATTTGTGTGTGTACGAGCATTTTGTTGTTTTATTCATTATTGAAAAGCACAGATCGAAAAAGCTTTTACGAATTCAATTTACAGCGATATCTTTTGTACCCGTAAATACATAAGGATACAGCCGCATATACAAAGAGACACCGTACGTATGTATGTACGGTATATATACGGAATAGTTTTGTGTTTAATACATGTGAAATTTAAGGTGAAAATCTAAATATATTTTCTTTGTACGAATAGTAGGTTTAATATGTACCTATGTATATGGTTTTTAGATAAATGAAACTTAATCGAGTATTTAAAGTATACAACATTTATACATAAAATGTAAATTGATTTTTATTCACGTAAGAAACTGTTATTACTTTTTTTATGTGTCAGATTTCGTGTGTGTTCTGTCGGGGTTGTTCAAAAAAAAAAAAAAAATCATTGCGTGTTTAATTAATTTTTTCGTATCTTAACTTGATTTTATATTTTCTTTTGTGTGTATCATAGTGTTTAAGAAGATATATTATATGTATATACTTGCTCGTATAGCCAAAAAGTTAAATTATTCCAGTGGGAGATTAATAAAGTGCTCCAAATCAAAAACGTGATAAAAATTCTTTAACAAACGTAGATGAACAAGAAAATTGTTTCATTTGATTACATTTTCTACTTAGCGAATATTAATTTTCCCGCTTATTTTTATATATTATTTGGATTTGGGATATAAAAATAAAATAAAATGAATTTCAATATTAAATAGTGAATATGATAAAATTTTATTTTTAAAGGTACATATATACATATCTGCTACAACCCAATTTTGATTTCAGATGAATTCAATAAAAATACAATACAGTAATGCAAAATGATTTGAATCGGAACTCTATAGAAAATTATAGTTTCCTATTCAAAAAATTTATAGATTTATGTATAAGCTTATTTATACACCAAACAACTACTGTAATAGTGCTCGACAATAGAAAGTATATTTCTATTGTTACATGTAGTTTTATGGATTTATTCGACAACAAAAATAAAATGAAAATATTGAATTTACCGACCGGAGTCGACGTGCGTCATTTTTACAAACAAAAAAAAAATCACAGTTTATGGTCATGTCTGGTTATCAAGAGAAAATTGGCTCCAAATATGTATATCAGGGATATCTTATGAAATTGAGTTGATTCCGAATTTTCTGTATGTAATAAAAGTGTGGAACCACAAAGAAGCTATGTTTTACACAAATAGGTATTTTTATGTAGTTTCATTTTAATATTCAAAAGATAAGTGAAAACAAATGATGGATCGGCAAGTATATTGTGTATTGTATGTTGTACACGGTAAAAAAAAATATAGTAGATTTTGAAGAAATTATAGGAATCCAGGGGTGCGATTCTGGTCCAGTGATAATTTGAAAAGATAAAAAAACTTTTCATTCCCATCTAGTCATCCGTTTTAATTGTTTTCATTGCACAAAATAATATTATACATGCCTTATTGCACAAGGATGCGATTCTGGCTCGATGGTAATCACTGAGATATATACATGGAGACGGCATGCAAAATATTTATCATAGTAAACAGCAAAAACGAATGGTACAAGTTTCTTTTTAGTTGTACCGCTCATTTTATATATGCCTCACACTCTAAAAAGCTAATTCCGAAAAAGGGCCGTACTGGATTCGAAAATAATTTTGTTAACATTAAACTTGCACTTGACTCATTAAACATATGTACATAGTATTTGAGACTGATTAACTAATTGAAGCATTATTTGAACTATTCACACATTGCACTACTTATCTTCGGAAAATATTTAAATTATTTCTTACTATTTTTCCTTGAAATTTTCAATACACACCTGGAAAATAAATAAAAACAAAAAAAAAAAATTATTTTGAAACGTCAAACTTTCGAACATAAACAAACTTGTTTACTAAACATTTGTAAAAACAAAAATGTGAAAGAACAATTTAGTGTATTGAAAAAAAAACCGCGCATTTATTGATTCAAAGGTCATAGCCTACTATGCAATTATCGTGGTACGAAGGTTAGGAAAATTCGAAACTAATTCAAGAGAAGGAAAATAAATACGTTCTCTGTCACACAGACGCAAGCTTTTTTTCTTCTTCTTCGTTTTTTTTCTTGTACCATGAATTTTTGCCTATGCCGTATCCATATATATATATCTCAGTGATGATAATAAAATCTGCTAAAAGAATCATTCTATGTTTTGCGATTTCAAGTAAGCGACGAATGATAAATTTACGACGAATTTGAAACAAATTCAATAAATTTATCAATTGAATTTGAAACAAATTCAATAAATTTATCAGACTGGTTTTTGTCGATGAAAATTTTTGTCGCTGAATTAATTGTATATAATCGTCGCTGAATTAATTGTATATTTATTATATTCTATGGTGTTACTACCTTTATCGTCTGAAATACTTTCTGAAAAATTGAATGAATAATGGGATTATGGGAACCTCATTAGTTGAATGTATTCCGATAACGACATTAAGAATCCTTTAAAAGAATATCGAGATCCTTTTTTCGGAGTTTGAAAATTTTTAATATTATAATTTGTTTAAATAAGAAATTCCAATGTATCAGGTTGCCTAATTTAGATCGAATGTCCACTACAAATCGAACGACAACACAAGAAAAAATATTAGTTAAAATGTACGTATTCAAATTTCAAATTGTAAATTCCAAATTCTAAATTTTTATTTATTTATTTTACATAATTTTATTAACGATCTAAGCACATAGGCTTTTTTATCGTTTTAAAAACAATTGTAAAAAAAAGAAAAATGTCATACAATAAGCGTCTTCCATTGGCGAAAGCAAACTACTCGCAAGTACTTGTATCTACTCACAACTACCCATTCTCATACGATGGTGTAGAAAACAGAAGTACACCGAAAAAAAAAATTGAGTAAAGTTGACAAATCCGGGTGTTGATTTAACAAAGCCATCGTTCATATACAGCCGACAAATAATTCATTCATATAATACCTTAAAGTTAATTAAACATCAAAAAATGACTCAACAATGTAACGTTAATATAATTTAATTTCTTTAAAATATATTATTCCCCGCAACGATTTCTTCTAACAATAAAGAATATTAATTATATTTGGATATACTGTAATAATATTTTTCTTTATTATAAAAAATATTAATTAACTAAGCTTTTGACATGTAAAAATTATTAATTACGTTAATTAATATTTTTAAAACGCCTTAATCATTTTCAAAAAAAAAATGCATTATATTAAAGGCACATTTGTTAACTATCGGTTTTGTAATTAAAGAATATCGTTAACTTAAAACCCTTTTGGTTCTATATTGCGCCACACATCGACTTTTATCAGTACTAATAAGGTTAGTAACTTAGGTTTCAATTGACAGCAATTTTCAGTAAATACTGATCACTACAAAAGTGGTAGTTTTAAAATAATAGTAATTTCTTTTTTATAAAAATAACCTCATTTATTTCTGTTTTATTTGTACATATTATAAATAATAAACTATAAATTAATAAATGATTATAACAACTAAAATAAACAAAATGCTTGCAAATTTGAAATATAAAATACAATACAAATTGAATTTTCGTTTTATAATATTATATTATATTTTTATTTCAAAAATAAATTTTTCACTTAAAAAATAAAAACATATTTAATTCAATTTAAATTATTTAAGTAATATTTCTTTTTTTAAATTAATTAATGATTAATTGGTACTTCGAATTTAAATTCAATCACATATATTATAATAATAATAAAAATTAAAAAAAAAATATTTCGTAAATTAAAAAAAATCTAAAATATTAAACATTAATTGACCAGGCTTTGATTTTGCAAATTTTCAAGTTTTTGGATAAGTAAACTAACAGATGGAAATGCATCGTCGAAAGGAGTATGAATTTTACACAAAAATTGTTGTATAAACTGCCAGACAGCTCCACTTTCCATAGGATATTTTAAATTAAATACCTGAAACAATTTGAAGGTACAATCTAAGGCAGCAAGTGCACTGACAAACTTGTATTTGATATTATCCCAGAAAATAAAAAACTGGTTTGCGCTATACAAATTATCACCAATGATGAATATGAATGGCTGTATTTGCTGTTTATCAAGTACTTTTGTAGTCAGTTGATTACTAATGTACCTGTCAACATCATTTGTGGACGATAATAGTACCATAAACGAATTTTGTGAGTCTTTAATGGTATATTTGATAAGCCTCTTGGGACCTCTCAACTGTTTTTTATTTGTAGGCTTAATTAACGCGTGCAATAATGGTAAAATTATGCAAGCTCTGGCATCTGAAACGATAAATAATAATTCTGTATAATTGATTTCTCAATTTTATTTTTTTTATACATACCTGAAGAGACATTTTTTTGTAATTTAAATTCTTTTAGCATTTGCTTAGATATGGGTTCTATGACCTTAGCATCCATTATAGGAAGAATGTTGTTGCAAAATCTATCGAATTTTATAAAAAATATTATCAGCGTCAGGATACAAGTAACGAAAGTCTATGTCCACTAAACGAGGTCCATATCTTTGCGAATATGCTGGCCACTCTCTTATGATGGATTCAACGTTTTTGTCTTTATTGCAGATGCTGATCCATTTGGAGCGATATTCAGTGGTGGCTGTCCATTTTGACAGAATTTGGTTAATTTCTGTGTCATCCCTATTGTACTTTAGCTCTTCACATAGCAGCCGAACATCTTCGGATATTGAGTTTATTGCTGAAATTTAATTTTAATTTTAAAATGTTTCAAAACTGATCCGCACTTAAATAATTCAAAACTATCTCATTTTACAATGCTTACTGTCAAAGGTAACGCTAGGTGCTTCTTGTACACTGTTGCTATATCTTTTTGGCTTTGGAAGAAGGGTCTTTAATTTTGACATTCAATGAATGATCATACAACTGACCTTTAGCTTTCATTCTTTTCCTCCTTTGGAAATACACCGCCTGAAATTAGAAATATTATATAAAAGTCATGTCTTTCAGATGCTTTGGATCTAAACATATTTACTGCAGTTTCACTGTGAAAATAGTCCTCAATTTGAATGGACATTGCCTCGCATTCATTCACCCCAAAAGATATATTATTATTAATATAATAGTGACAATTTCATCTATGAGAATGGATCTATTATGATCCGATAAACATAATTTCTGTTCTGATAATTTTATGATGCATTTTCCATGGGGCGTTTGTTGCAGCAAGCTTATTAAAGAAACCTATAAACAATTATTTTATAATTTTGTAATTGAAAAATGAAATAATGAAAAATGTCGTAAATGTATGTATAATAATCTTACATTTTCAGAATGTTTTTTAGCATTCTCACATGGTGGCACGTACATTTGATTAGTCGAAGATTCTGATTTTTCCACACTATTGCTTTTAACACGCTGCAAAAATAGTATGTAATGAAATTTGGATTTTTTTTGGAAAAACAAAGTTTACCTGAGGGCCCTGCCATTCTCTCAATAAATGTATGAATTTGATACGTATTCCTAGAGGTTGACCAATTAAAAGTTCATCTGCTTCGTTTTTGTTCATGTATGTTAACGCTTCAAGATCAATTTCATTACCTAATTATATGATAAAAAAAAATTATTAGTAGGTGAACAGTTATAGTTAATGGTGTACTCTATAATATTTTACTTTGTAAGATTGCATATAGTTGTGGCAGTTTCCATGAGTTCAATATTTCCAAAATGTTATGGTTGCCGTGTATTGTTGAATCAGAATGCTCAATTTGTCTTGGAGTTATGAAAGTAAATGCATTTTCTAAACCGTTTTCAATACTACTGCTGGGTATTTCCTCCATACTGATAAGTTGAACCGAGGAATTTGATGTTGCTTTCTGATAACCATTAAGACTAGTTTCGTTATTTTCTGGTGTTATAGGAGTTAGAATATTTGCAAACTCATTAAGTTCGTTGGTATAAGAATAATTCATGATGATTACAGCTTTAACAAAATGTGATTAAAGGTACTTCAATTAATTATTTATTAAAAAAAAAAAATATTTGGAAAACTATGTATGTATAAAAGTTGAAGTTAATATTTGTAAATTAGCATTTACAAACATCTCTTAAGTCGGATCATTTGTGTTCCATCAAAAATTGTAGCAATTTCGAAAGGTTTGCTATCAAAATTTTCGATGGGAATGACTACTTTTTCCGTGAAAGAATTTGGAACTGATATGTAATAAGCAGCTAAATGTTCACAATAACTGCCTAATTGAATTTTGTTACATAGAATGTGAATATTCTTACTTGGAAAATTAATATATAATTCAATTATTTTAAAAACGAATTCGTCTTCGTCCGATGAGCTTAAAATTAAGCCTTTTGAATAAGTTGTTCCATTATATTCTATCTGTGAAAAACCACTTAAATTATCTCCAGTAGTATTAAGGGAGTTCAACACACTTGGAGATTTAATTAAAATTTTAAGTTTTTCGTTAGAACTGATAATCGATTTCGCAGGGGTTAAAAGAAATTTACAAAATTTAATTTGCATTTTCTTCGCAATTGTAATACAAATATTTCTCCTCGAAGATGTGGCATGGGAATACATTTTGATTTTTTTAAGACTAGATTCAAACCTAAAACACCAAAATTGTCGAGGTGGACCAGATTTTTTTATGATGGTTGGATAATGCAAAAGATTATGATGTTTAGGCTTTAATGTGTCATTGAATAATTTTGGATACAATAAATTATGAATGGAAACATATTTCTTTAATAATTCTACATCACTGTAGCTAATTTTTAAGGATAACAAAATATTAACTATTTTTAGAAACAAAATAAAAAAATTCCAAACTTCATCGCCTAAAGGGACTAGGTCTCCTATCATTAGAGGTAGAAAATGTGTGAACGTCATCATTTCTCTTGCCGACATATTAAAACGTTTCTTTTTTAAATGCTCTAGTTTTATGGATTGAGATTGATTGCCTATCTCAAGAGGTCCATAGTTGAAATGATTTTTTTTATAGTTTAAATCATTTAAAGTAAAAAAGTGTTTATGCTCTATTAAATTTAATAGAACTTGCGAAATATTATAATGACAGACACCTTCAAAAATATCATGCATTACATCGACGCTGAAATTTTCAGTAATTTTGAAATACATAAGTTGGTTGAAAATCGAATTTTCTTTAATACCAGTTAAAGATAATTCATTTTTCCCAACATCCTCAGCATAATTTATTTCTGAACGTAGTACAACTTGGCTTTCATCTGAGCAAAAGTGTAAATCAAATTTATGTATTTTACAAAATCTACACGAATAGTTAGAAGAAAATGATGTTGTAAACCCTAAAGCACTATTTATAGCCAAATTATCACCCAAAACTAAACCAAGTAAAAATTTTACTTGAAGATTACCTTTCGGTGTATTAATTTCGATTGGAATTTTCTCTAGCGATTTTAATTCTTCGGAAATTGGTTTAAAACAGCTATTAGTACCAAATTGTTTCATGTCTTGGGCTTTTATGACACCGGCTGTAAAAATATTTTGAATATTTGTGCTAAATTCTAGTGTAGGAAATGAATATTTAAGAGCCGTAATACTTTGCGTTCCTGCATGTGAGCCGAGTGGATTATTTATTTCTAAATCGTCAATATACAGAAAATATGGAATTATAATTTCATTTTCACCAAACATTTGTTTTTTGGTCTGCCAAATTTCCCCTTGAACAAAATGTTTAATATTATCTATTCCTGATTTGTGGTTATTAATAAATTCTAAAGATTTTAGTAAGTTATTTTCTTTTTCAAAAATTTTTTTAAACTGAAATCTTAAAGGCATTAATATACCCGAACATTTTTTTTCATCTAATATTATCTCACCACACTTATAATAATTTGTGATTTCACTGTTTATCGTAAACTGCTTAAATGGTGCCATAAATTCATTTTCATTTAAGTATTGCAACATACGATATTCTGTGTTACAATATTGAAATGGCGTTTTGCAAGCCTGTATAAAAGTTTTTTGTTCTACGTTGGTTTCTAACGTTAAACTAATTCTAATAAGATTGGATGTATTAAATTCGTAGTGATGCTGTTCTGAATTGACAGTACATCCTTCGTAGTAATATTGTTAGTTCTAAAGTAAATTTTAAGAAATTTTCATAGATAGTTTTAATGGCAGATCTGTGATTAGTTGATTTACTTGAACTATTATCTGTTGCAGAAGTTTGTGAAGGCGCCAAATTTTTCAATTCATATTCAGTTGAGCAAGAATCACCTAGATATTTCGATTTTTGTTCTGGTTTTTCATTACATCTTAAATGAATTTTATTTACATGCCTTTTAAAACTGTCACGGCTTTGAAATGATTGCCCACAAAACTCTGCAACACATATATAATTGTCATTACTTTTAAAGTTGTGGAGATATTTAAAATGATATATAAGGTTTGGTAGGTTGTCAAAATTAATTTTACATGCAAAGCAAATCATTTTAAAGTACCTTTAATTGTTGTTATACTATAAGTATCAGAATAATTTGGCGAATAAATAATTTTGTAAAATGTTAACGGTTTTGAAATCCTCCCTATAAAAAAAAATTTGAGTAATATTTCAAAAATATCAAAATTTAAAATTTATATACCTGTTCTCGCTGCCAATCTAAAATTTTTTGTCTAATTTTAATTCTTTTTCCGAGGGATTCACCTTCCAGTATTACAGCGACATCTTCTTGTTTTAACAAAAGAAGAGATTTCTCGTCGAGCTTATTACCTTGAATATAAATACAATTTTACTTAATAGCGCACATTATAACCGTCGTAAACGACGTATCACACTTTATAGGACAGGTTAAAATGTGTATTTCATAAATGCTAGCATTTATGAAATATACCTTTTTATGATCTGTTATTCCTCAAAACGAACACAACCTTAATATGTACATATCAACTATATGAATATTTAATTTCATTAGAAAGAAAGAGTATGCACTATAACAATACTTCAACAAAATTTCTACATATCATATCGTTCAGTTTGTTTTCCTTTCTATTCTTACTACATACATATTATATTTGCTTTTATATGTACCAGAATATAGCATGCAAGAGACGATATGTACGCTGCATTTTATATGAAATGAATTACATGCATTATGAACCAATAAACAAAAGGACAAAAATCGGAAAACCGTAATTTTGATGCAAAAACATCTACACGTTTACATTGTATTCAACGATTCCACAGAAATCGGACAAAAAAAACACATTTACGGGGGCAAGGTGTGCAATTATTTTGAAATTGGGGGAGATGGTTAATCTGGATAAAAAAAAAATATAAATTGAGTAAAAACTCTCTGGGATCAATATTCACGGAGTACCGTTATAATTAGTTTTTAACGAAACTCGAAAGTTGACATGTTTCAAATACGTGTATCTTAAGTATTTCTTATCAGATTTTCACGTGTGATAGCTCATTAGAAAGATAATTTTACATACTTTCAAATAAGCGTATTAAACTTTGATGTTAATGTACAATATATCCATTGAATTTTAGTTTTAAATAGTCTTTTGCTGAAAAATCAATAGGCACCATTTTATTTTTATGTTTTTACTTTTATTGCAAAGCACTTAAAAATACCTTTCCAACAAGCCATCTTACATGATGGAGACTCAAAGCGTTCGAGTTTTATAGAACAAAACGTCATAACAAATTAGAGCGACATGCAACATTATAGTACAATTATTAATTGGCTGGCAATAAACCGGCACACAAAAAATTAATATTTGAGATACAAAAAAATAATGAAACGGCACAAATTAATGAGCAACAAACAAAAATTTCTTGGCATCATAAAATTAATTTTTTGGAACAAAATATAATAATTTGGCAACATTTATAATTTTTTGGCACTATTGGAAGGGTACACAAAAAATTATTTTTTGGCATCGAAATAAATATTTTGGGCGACAAAAATAATTAACTGGCAACAAATTTATAAATAAATAAATTAAAAATTAAAAAATTGAAATTAGTTTTAAAATATTCTGGAAAATGGAGATCCCTAATTTAACTTAGAATTGTAGAGGCTAACGGCTTCGGTAACTCTCACGGGCACGCGGGAGGTCGCTTCGCTCCCCCCCGCTTAGCCCTCCGAGCGGCCTTAGATTTAAACTTCGAGGGACGTAGGAGCCAGGATAGGCAAACATGTCGCACTGCATGCCGCACGTAGGAGCGGATTATATAGAATCTATTAATGACACTGCAATATTTTATATCGATCCCCCATCAAATATTAAATAATTTGTATCGATTAAATTTAATTTTTTGTCTCGATTTTTTTTTTTTTTTTACTACTAAAAATTATTTTTTTTGTTCCAAAATATTATATTTGTTGCCAATTTATTAATTTTGATGTCAATGTTTGTCGCCACAGTATTTAATAATGTCCTTCAAAAATATTTGTTTGTTTTTTCATATGTGGTGCCAAAATATTATTTGTGATGCCAATTTATTATTTTTGATGCTAATGTTTGTCGCCAAAATTTTTTTCTTGTATGCCCGTTTAAATTGTCCCTTATTAATTTCAAACTACGCAATTCATGTTTTCTTCTTATGTATACAGTTTCATTCAATAAAGTTAATTTATTTACAAGCTATTTTAGTTGTTACCAATGGAGAAGCTATAATGGTTGTTAACCCCTTAACGCATATTATTTTTGAAAAAAAACCTGCAAAAAAACATATTTTTTTTTATTATTGGAAATGTTTATTTGCACCTATTTTAATACAATAGGTACATTTATAGAAACAAAAAATAACGATTTTGTTTTATTTTCCTTCTTTTAAATTGAAATTGTTTGCAACAGAAGAACAAGATAACGACTTTCTTTTATTCTTCTTATACCGTTACTACCTCGGTGCATTGCATCATTTGCACGTTATACTGTATAAAATGTTACGAGAAAATGTGCAATCGACATTATAACGCGCTAAAAGATAATGTCATTCATAAATCCATACACGTAGAACACTAGTTGTGGGGTGGCGCAGTAAAACAATAAAAGTTATTTGAAATTTTATTTTGCCTAAAGAAAAAACAAAATCTGCGAGAATTCTCTTTTGACTATAGAGAGAATTTTCGAAGGTTTTGGAAAAACCCAAAATCATTCTTGAGATGCCGGTAATGAAATTACATCCTGCAGGCATTTGTCTCCTTTTTCATATTATCGTTTATGATGAAACATGCAGCCATAAATATCTATCTTACCGACATCATACGCACCACTGAGCAATTGGTGTCATAAACCATAAAAATCGAAATTGATGAGATAAAAAGCCATAAACTATAGCCGTAAAGTACAATTGATCACAATATTTTAATTACAAAAAACAAACGTAATTTAAACTATTTTTAGTTTAAAATTTATTTGGACGAGTTAACTCGTTCCTATGCATTTCTGCAAGTAACAAGTGAACGAGTTAACTCGTTCCTATGCGTTAAGTGGTTAAAAATGGAGAAGCACCTTAGTCACCTTATGAAAGATAATGAACTAAACATTGTGTCTTACAAACAGTGTATTAATCAAAATGGGAAGAATACAATTTAATTAATATGAAATTTATTACACTAAATGTTTATTTCCTATTTTTAAGGAAGGTCAAACTTAGAAAAATTACACTACCCTACAAAATTTTGCCCCTGGACAATGAATAGTTGTTTCCCAACTAATGTTTCACGCTGAAACCGAATCCGGGCTCAGAATTGCTCTATCACGTCAGGTTTATGAGATACTCTATCCTAAAATTGCAAAAAACACTGTTTTTTGACATATTTGAGGTTATCTAGCACCGCGATTTGTTCTTTTCCAAATATTTCATGTATGGGATCTTATAGTGCAAGTCTTCCTCCTTCAAATGCCGTTGAGTTTGCTCAAATATCTATTTTTCGCCGAGATATCGCGTTTTTGAATTTGTATGTTCGTGAATTTCTCGGAGTTCATAGAATTACGCTATGTGGGGAGAGATTTGTAAGTTAGGGATGTTTTGGTTACGAGTTTATTTGTTAAGCGAGGATTTGTGGTTTGTGATTTTCAATGTTATAAATATGTTTTTAGTGTTAGTAAGCTATTTTAGTATTAATTAAGAAAAACGTGAATTTTTTTAAACCAATAGTTTTGTCAAAATAAATTGTTTAGACAAGTTGTTTACTTGTCTAAACAATTTATTTAAATTAAGAAACACATTAAACCCTTTTATATATTCACAGTTTATTAGATACTACCAAATCTTAGTATGTTAAAAGATGACCATGAAAACGAAAATTGTATGGTTACTTTCTATACCGAAAAATTTACAAATATGCAAATTTGAAAATGTGATATATCGGCGAAAAAAATAGATATTTGAGCAAACTCAACGCATTTGAAAGAGGAAGCCTTGTACCATAAGATCTCATACATGGCTTTTTTGAAAAAGAAAAAATCGCGGTGCTAGGTAACCTCAAATATGTCAAAAAACAGTGTTTTTCGCACTTTTAGATTAGAATACCTCATAAACCTGACGTGATAGAACCTGACGATTCTGAGCCCGGATTCGGTTTCAGCGTGAAACATTAGTTGGGAAACAACTATTCATTGTCAAGGGGCAAAACTTTGTAGGGTAGTGTAATTTTTCTAAGTTTGACCTTCCTTAAAAATTGGAAATAAACATTTAGTGTAATAAATTTCATATTAATTAAATTGTATTCTTCCCATTTTGATTAATCCACTGTTTGTAAGACACAATGTTTAGTTCATTATCTTTCATAAGGTGACTAAGGTGCTTCTCCATTTTTAACAACCATTATAGCTTCTCCATTGGTAACAACTAAAATAGCTTGTAAATAAATTAACTTTATTGAATGAAACTGTATACATAAGAAGAAAACATGAATTGCGTAGTTTGAAATTAATAATTGTACTGAAATGTTGCATGTCGCTCTAATGTGTTATTGCGTTTTGTTCTATAAAACTCGAACGCTTTGAGTCTCCATCATGTAAGATGGCTTGTTGGAAAGGTATTTTCAAGTGCTTTGCAATAAAAGTAAAAACATAAAAATAAAATAGTGCCTAGTTTGATTTTTCAGCAAAAGACTATTTAAAACTAAAATTCAATGGATATATTGTACATTAACATCAAAGTTTAATACGCTTATTTGAAAGTATGTAAAATTATCTTTCTAATGAGCTATCACACGTGAAAATCTGATAAGAAATACTTAAGATACACGTATTTGAAACATGTCAACTTTCGAGTTTCGTTAAAAACTAATTATAACGGTACTCCGTGAATATTGATCCCAGAGAGTTTTTACTCAATTTATATTTTTTTTTATCCAGATTAACCATCTCCCCCAATTTCAAAATAATTGCACACCTTGCCCCCGTATGGGTGTTTGAATTCATGTGGAATGGCTGTATTTGTGTATTAATGAACAGTTACAGTACAATTTCTACTTATTTTAATACTTTATTTATTTATTTATTTATTTATACTGAGAAAAGTCTACAAATATGACTTGAATTTATAACATACTGAACATGGTAGAATAAAAATTAAATTAAACAAAAAAAGAATAAAAATTGACCTAAAAATATTTTTAGGTTGGAGCAAAATGTTGCTTCAACCTACGTTTAAAGCTGTTTTTACTTAAGTAAAAGTCGAACAGATGGTCGATTTTATTAAAACTCTTCGACATCATGTTTACCGGTTCATTGTCACCATAGTTTGTTCTGTGTTTATTTAGATGAAGGAACTCATGATCTCTGAAATTCCTACTCGGTGCCTTTATTTTAATTGATTCCAGTATGGATGGTGCATCGATTTGATCAAGTAAAATATTTCCAATGAACGAACACTTTAAAAGCTCTCGTCTATTTGCCAATGTTGTCATTTGATAGGTTTTGCATCCAGTAGCATATGGTGGTAATCGCTTCAGGTTAACGTGGTGCGGTAAGTCATGGTCATAATCCCATCCGTCTTTACACGTTATATACCGTATAAACTTTTTTTGGACACTCTCGATTTTTCTGATAGGTTCGTCGTAAAAAGGACACCAGATGTTGACAGCGTATTCAAGTTGAGATCTCACGTAGGCATAATACAGGATCTTGATTGTCTCGAGATCATGAATATCCCCAGTACAACGCTTAATAAAACCAAGCATGGAATTGGCTCTAGCAACGCATTGTTCAATATGCTTAGTAAAGCACATGTTTTCAACGAAAGTAACCCCTAGGTCTTTAATCTCGAATACTTTTTGTAAAAGTACGCCATTTATTTGATATTGTTGTGTAACAGGGTTAACTTTTCGATGGAACGATAAACTCTTACACTTGTTGATGTTGAGACTGAGGAGGTTAGACTCACACCATTTCGCTAGATTGTCGATGTCTTCTTGTAGCTTATGGGTATCGCCGATGTTTTCTACTGTTTTAAAGATTTTGAGATCATCTGCAAACATTAATACCTTAGAATGTTGTATTACTTCAGTAACGTCATTGATGAAAATTATGAAGATCCAAGGACCAACATGAGAGCCTTGTGGTACTCCTGAAGTAGCTTGAATTGATTCTGATCTTCTATTACTAAGCTTAATATACTGAATGCGATTACCACGCAACAAACTGTTTAGAAAAACCGAATCTGTATAACTGTTCCAACGTTTTACAATGACTGATGGAGTCAAAGGCTTTGGCAAAGTCAGTATACACCACATCAACTTGCTTATGCATTTCAATTTCTTTAATGGTGTTGCTGGTAAATTCAATAAGATTTGATGATGTTGATCTTTTGGGTATAAAACCATGCTGACACTGTGAGATGAATCGAGGAACCAAAGATCTGAATGAGTTGCATACAACCAGTTCAAATAATTTGGGTATTGAAGATATTGATGTAATTCCTCTGTAACAAGAGACATCATTTCTTGCTCCTGTTTTGAAAATTGGTGTTACTCTTGTTACTTTCCATTACGTTGGAAATACGGCTAGTTGTAATGATTGATTAAATAGAAGACACAGAGGAGTTACCAACGATGTGAAATCTTTCAATAATGAAGCTGGAATGCCATCAGGACCACATCCATCTCCGAATACTTCTAAAGCTCGATGAATATCCTCGGTTTCAATCCTTGGTGTTAGTATGGTTACGTTGTTTTCACCATTGTTTGGATGTTCATACTTATCAATGTCTTTCCGGTTTATAAACTGATTGAATACTAACAGCAACAACGTCAATTATATTAGAAGGAACCATTTTAGAATGATTTAAGTACATATTACACTTAGGCGTTTATAAGAATTTAGCGTGGTTTTGAGGAATTACATAACCGACTATTTACAGCATTACACATTATCACTTTTTTCAAGCATTTTACTTCACTGGTATTTATTTTTATATTATATTATATTTATTCTATATTCTAAAAAAACACTAAAAAACCACTGTAAAAAAATAATAAGTAAATACATACGAACCTTTGATTTTTTTAATAATGTCGTGTGATATGTTTAGGCCTTTTAATATTTTGGAAACATATTCTAATGCATCCATTACATATAAAAATAAAGAATTAAAATTTAATAAACACACTTAGCAGATTTTTTTCACTTTTCGACTTTGCGCGGAAGCATCTAAACTACTTTTAATAAAATAAATCTATTTCATGTGCTTTTTAGTTCAGAATAATTGTTTGTGTTAATATAATTATTGTTCATTCCCTGGAAGAAAATTATTTAATTTAACCATCATTCATAAATCAGTTTCGTTTTCTAAAAAGAATTTTAATTCATATTATTATTATTTTTTATTTAATGAAGAATAAAACGTATATTTAAAGACAATTCTTTATTTTGGATATGAATTATTAAAGAAATTTAATATAACTTACAGAAAAACTTTCTATTAACCTTAATTTTGAGATTTAATTAAATTTGGAAAATCAAACAAATATTCATTGACTAAATGTGAAATTAAGTTAATATAAATTTTAAAACCGAACGATTTAAGAATATTTTTTACATAAATTACTATTATTCATTAAGCGGGGCCTTACTATTGTTTTCGACCATCGCTTCATCGCCTTCGTTTTTGATCGCTTCTCTCTGAACGTCTGCCAAAAATATTCGTACTATTGCTTTCGATCGTCAACAATATTTTAGTACTATTTATTTCTCAATGTTAAAATTGTCTGATTTAATATAAATTGTTTTCGGCTTTTTATAGACAACATATTTACTATTTGTAATGACATACTCATTATTTTCGATTTGGCAAATCAGAAAAATAATGGAGTCATACTCCTAATATATCTACCAGCAAAAGTAGAAAATATTCATCCCCTCCCCCCTTTTCTTTCCCGCAGAGTCAATACAAAATTACAAAGTGTATCAACTCTCAAAAATGAGAAATCTCTTTGAGATTTTGTGTTGGTAATTCGGTTTCGTACAGAAAAGTAAGGTCTACTCATCAGGTAGCTACGACCGAACTACAAAAATTCAACTCTCGAAAAATACATTAAGTATTTAACTAGAGGGTATTGAGTTAGCGAATTATATTCACTAACTCGAACTCAAAATCCCAAGCAGAAATCTCATTTGTGTGCGTATAATGCCCGCACTAATATTTACGATGTTAAAATTGTCTGATTTAATATAAATTGTTTTCGGCTTTTTATAGACAACATACTATTTGTAATGACATACTCATTATTTTCGATTTGGCAAATCAGAAAAATAATGGAGTCATACTCCTAATATATCTACCAGCAAAAGTAGAAAATATTCATCCCCTCCCCCCTTTTCTTTCCCGCAGAGTCAATACAAAGTATATCAACTCTCAAAAATGAGAAATCTCTTTGAGATTTTGTGTTGGTAATTCGGTTTCGTACAGAAAAGTAAGGTCTACTCATCAGGTAGCTACGACCGAACTACAAAAATTCATTTCTGCGGGAAAGAAAAGGGGGGAGGGGATGAATATTTTCTACTTTTGCTGGTAGATATATTAGGAGTATGACTCCATTATTTTTCTGATTTGCCAAATCGAAAATAATGAGTATGTCATTACAAATAGTATGTTGTCTATAAAAAGCCGAAAACAATTTATATTTATTTCTCGTATTACCAGCGTAAAATTTAAAATTTAGTACTATTATTTTGTTAAATGTTAAAAGTTTGAATTGTTGTAAATTTTTTAGTTTTTTTCTGCTTGACCGAAAATACAAATAAATAATTTAACATAACCTCAAAAATTAAAATTTATTGTATATATGTTACGGCTAATGTGCATAGAGCGGCGAATATGGACATTCGCCGGTAAATGTGCATATTCACCTGCTACTTTGGGTAATGTGAGTTCAACCTACATTTACCTACTAAATTTGGATAATGTACACATTTGCCACTTAACGCTGGTAAATGTGGATAAATTATTTATTGTAGATTATTTATGCTAGTTTACTTTCTGCTTAAGAAAGAATAAGGATGGAACTTCGCTATTTCCTTATCGATTATGATGAAATTTGACATGAGCGATGGAAATGGGATTCTAAAACGATTTTTGGAAGAAGTTCTGGAATATGGCCACTTAGGAACAAACTCGGTTATTTCTTAACCGATTATGATGAAATTCGATAAGTACGATGGAAATGGGATTCTTAAATGATATTTTAAGAAGTTCTGGAATATGGCCACATAGGAACGAATTCGGTTATTTCTTAATCGATTATGATGAAATTCGACAAGTACGATGGAAATGGGATTCTAAAATGATATTTGGAAGAAGTTCTGGAATATGGCCAATTAATATGGAACCACGCTGTTTCTTAACCGATTCTATATAATCCGATCCTACGTGCGGCATGCAGTGCGACATGCTTGCTGATCCCGGCTCCTACGTCCCCTGAAGTTTAAATCTAGAGCCTCTGGGAGGGCTAAGCGGGGAAACCGCAGCGACCTCCCGCGTGCCCATGAGAGTTACCGAAGCCGTTAGCCTCTACAATTCTAAGTTATATTAGTGGTTGATGATAAAAATACTGTTTATTTATGTTAATTAAACCGCGTGCGCGTAATGAAATTCAATAAATTATTATTAAATTTCATAATAATCGGTTAAAAAACAGCGAAGTTTCATATTAATTGGCCATATTTCAGAACTTCTTCCAAATATCATTTTAGAATCCCATTACCATCGTACTTATCGAATTTGATCATAATCGGTTGAAAAATAACCGAGTTCGTTCCTATGTGGCCATATTCCAGAACTTCTTCCAAAAATCATTTTAGAATCCCACTTCCATCGTACTTGTCGAATTTCATCATAATTGGTCAAGAAACAACGAAGTTCCACCTTAATTGGCGCCATTCCAGAACTTCTCCCAAAAATCATTTTAGAATCCCATTTCCATCGTACTTATCGAATTTCATTATAATCGGTTAAGAAATAACCGAGTTCGTTCCTATGTGGCCATATTCCAGAACTTCTTCCAAATATCATTTTAGAATTGAATTGTATGAAAGAAGCGAATATTATTCCTATTCCAAAAATAAAAAACGCAAAATATCCAGAGGATTTTAGACCAATTAATATGCTGGACTGCTGTGAGAAAATCTTAGAAACTGTCGTAAAGATACAACTAATCGAATTTTTAAACGTGGAAGGGATATTAATAGAGCAACAATCGGGATATCGTAAGGGATATTCATGTGAATTTGCATTAAACTTAGTATTGAGTAAATGGAAGGAATCGAGAGACAGGGGTGAATATACAATTATAGTATTTTTGGATTTCCAAAGGGCATTCGAAACAATTGATCGAACAATATTGTTGAAAAAGTTAACAGAGATAGGAATTACAAATAACGAATGGAAATGGTTTAAAAGTTATTTGAGTCATAGGAGTCAAAGAACGAAAGTAGTGCATGAAACATCTGATAGATATTCTAATGAGCTTGGTGTTCCTCAAGGATCCGTTTTGGGTGCCATACTATTTATAGTTTATATCAATGATATAGTAAAAAGTCTTAAAAATTGTCACATAAATTTATTTGCGGATGACACCTTGATTTATTATAGTGGAAATAACATTGAAGAAGTTGTTGATAATATTAACGGTGATTTGGAACGAGTACAAAAATGGCTAAATGGAAACAAATTAAAGTTAAATGTTAACAAGACAAAGTGTATGGTTATTGGTAAAGCAGATTATAATTGTGACATCAGAATTAATCAGAGTAACATTGAGCAGGTAGACACTATCAAATATTTAGGGGTAATAATTGATAAGAGGTTGAAATTCAGTGATCATGTGTCTTATATAGGAAGCAAAATAAATCAGAAGATTGGTGTACTGAAGAGATGCCATAGAAATTTGAGCTATTTAAGCAAAAATAGTATATATAAGGCAATAATTGCTCCTCATTTTGAGTATTGTCCATCAGTGCTATTTACATGCAGTAGAGAAGATAAGGAGTACCTCCAAAAACTTCAGAATAAAGCGATGCGAGTCCTGCTAAACGTCCCAAAAACAACAAGTATTCGAAATATGTTGGAAACATTATGTTTTATGAGTGTAAATCAAAGAATAGTATACAATGTATTAATAATTATTTATAGAGTTAAAAATAATTTGGTTCCTAGTTATTTAACAAATTTTATTTCTTATGTGAAAGATAAAACTGATTATAATTTAAGAAATAGAGATCAATTTTTGTTACCATTTTTTAAGAGAACTGAAAATCAAAATTCTTTGTTTTATAAGGGAATTGACTTATTTAATAAAATTCCAAGTGATGTTAAAGTTTGCCCTAATATAAATGTATTTAAGAGGTTGTTAGTCAAATTTATAAAAGAAAATGTAGATTAAATTTTCTTAGTTAAATATTAATTGTTAAATTTATTATAATTATGTAAAGCAAATATTGAAAACTAAATAGCTTCAAAAGCTAAATAAATAAATAAATTCCATTTCCATCGCTCATGTCAAATTTCATCATAATCGGTTAAGAAATAGCCAATTTCCATTTAAAAAATCCCACATTCTTTCTAATTTAATAATGGTATACTGGCATAAATTTAGTGTACAAATTTCCATTTCTAGAGGAAAATTACATTCACCAATGACCTATGGGAAATGTGCACATTCACCGGAAAATGTACGAAATATGAGTATTTTGTTCAACTTATACGCACATTTACCGCCAATGTGTACATTCTTCTATTTTGCCGTAACATATATACAAAATCAAATTATTAAAATTAAAAATTTTAATTAAAATAACTAAAATTATAAAAAATAAACAAATAATGAACAAATAAGTACTTACACAAAAAACAAAATTATCAATTAATTCGTTCGATGACAGTCGAAAATGAAGGATGAAGAAAAATACATCGTAAATTTTCGAATGCTGTCTATAAATTTCGATCACATCGAAAGCAATAGTACCAATTTAATAAAACGAACACAAAACGAAGGCGATCGAAAACAATAGTAAGGCCCCAGAATATCCATTGACGAACCTTAACAAATAGTAAGAAATATACTTCATTTTACTTGAAAAATCATTATATCTTTAAATATAGTTCAATTAATTTAAATATGTTAAGATAATGTATATTCGTTAAGTGTTGAAACTATATTTAAGAAATATCACATCATAGAAACAACACTTCTTTATATTAAGAAATTTCGCTTTGCATTAAAGAACGCATTTATTAATATTTTAAGGAGAACCCTTTCGTTAATAGCACACACACTTTTCTCTCGGTGTAGTTTTGCGCTATTGGCTTTTAGTTGCGAAAATTTCAATAGATGGCTTTTAGACCTTTTTCGAGAGTTTTTTATTACGTTCGAGCTTTCTTATTTTTTGATTATGTAAAATGTCAAAATTAATACAAAATTATTTTGTTGTTGATAAAACATTTTTAAGAAATCAATGCGGTAAATATCAATGCTTTCCTTTTCTTACACGTCCATTTTTTTTTTGTCATATTTTGAATCTAATTTTAAATATCGCCATTACTATAATAAACAACTTTACAAAAGACAAAAAAAAACAACTAAACAGTAGGCTGTGTAGAGTATCTAGTCGCAAGTACTTCCAAGTAGCAAATTTTGCCCATTGGAAGACGGCTAATAATACAAATTATATAAAATAAAAATAAAAACTCAATATAAATAAAAGTTATGACATATTAAATAGAATAACATTTAAAGTTTAATTTAAAATTAAGTGAGTAATAAAATTACCTTAATCGAATGAACCATTAATATATTCAAGTGATAACTTTTTGAATAGATTTAGAGAATTTATTTCCCTAATTGATTTGGGAATTTTGTTCCAAAATGAAATGCAACGAACTAGCACCGGGTTATTATATATGTTCGAACAATTTCGCGGTATGACAATGTGACCCGTTCTGATTGATAAGGTAAACTCAATCTTATCAAATAGATATTTCCGTTCACGAAATTTGATCAATTTGAAAATAAATAAAACCATCCTTAAAAATTAGATGGTGCGTCAAGGACTGATTATGTCCAAGAACAGATTTGGCGAAACCTGAGACATGATCATAACGATTAAGATTGTTAACTTATCTGCTAGCATTATTACATGAAACTTGCAAAGTATGCTTACCGAGTATTCGGTTCGACTCAGTTCGAACAACAATAATGCTTATTCGCGGCATCGGAGTTTGAATAAATTACTTCGCAATAATTTATGTAAGGAAGAATAAGAGATTTAACTAAATAGATTCTCAATTCAGTGAAACATATGGGTTTATGCAGTTTTAAACTGTACAGAATTGAATTAATTGTTCCACATACTTTAGTTACATGATTATTCCAGGATAAATTTTCATTAATTGTTAATCCTAAATTATTAACGCTTGCGGAAGAGGGTATTGGGTTTCGATACATGTAAACCGTAGGTGGATTTGATATAGTGTGTTTTGATAAAATTAATGCTTATATATTTAAAGAAATGCCATTTTCGGCAGACCAACCATGAATATTATCTAAATCTTCATATAATTTTTCGAAATTTTGCTCAATATGGTTAATTTCCCCACTAATATATGAGGGCGGAGTGAGAAGTCTGGTAAAATTGCAACAGAGGGCGCCACAATCGCAAATCCCAGATGTCATGTGGCAATACCATCATGTGGCAATACCAAATTAAAATTTCAGACAGATCTGTCAATTAGTTCAGTTTTGACAGCCATTGAAAACAGACAACCCATTGTTTTTTTGCAAACATGGGAAAAAGTGTCAGTTACATGGTTAGAAATATCAGTATAATTTTGTATACTACTTTCGGTATAAGGTTCTAAAATACGATTTTTCGTGTTATAATGGATGCCTGTACCCCTGCTACTAAATCATTTGACCTGTTTGGCTGTTGTTGTATGTATTTATAAGTAAATATGTTAGCTAAAATAGAAATCAGTACTGTCAAAACTGTCACACCAACTTTATGACACAGGTGACAGGTGAATGCAATCCTTATTGAAAAAACCAAAGACCGAAGTTCTGATCACCTCGTGAGGTTTCAGCCCTTTATATTTTACATTTGAGTTAGAAGTAGACGGTGCACTCCCATTTTTGGATGTAAGGGTGGTAAGAACACAGAACAAATTGAGATTCATCACTGCCGACTCTCACCATAATGGATCGCATAAGAAGGCAGCTCTTCACCCTTTATCCCATAGGCTTTACGACATCCCTATGTCCACGTTTGAGTTTGATAAAGAAGTCAAATATATAAAAGATGCTGCAAGGATGAATGGCTACAATGAGAATTTAATTAACAGTAAGATTTTGAGTAAACACAACCGCAAGCACCAAATTTAGTCACTTACTAATTTGTCGACATTAGCTGATTCTTCGGTTAAAAATCGCTTATGTTTCCCGTTCTATCCGGCAATCACAAACAAATTGGGGAGTTTGCTAAAAAAACATGATGTTGATCTAGTGACAAAAAGTGCCAATTTAGGATCGATGATTGGTAAATATAAAGATGTTCCATCACTATCATCCAAGTCAGGTATTTACACTATCAGATGCACCGAACGTGAAAAACTATATGTTGGGAAAACATCAAGATCATTTGAAAAGAGACTTCATGAACACTCTCGCGGTATCAAATAGGGATCTACACAAATCGAGTGTTGCAGAACAAATAAATAATAATCTCGGACATCAAATTGACTATGCCACTTCAAGAATAATAAAAACAATCAACGACAATTGGAAATTGGATGCCTATGAGTCGCTGTTAATGGACAAATATAGGGTTTTCCAATAAGGGCTTGACAACTTTGAATTTAATTTGTGAACGCACCCTTTGACTAATCATCCAACTGTCACTGTCAATTTATTCAGTAAACTCAACATTTTCATCATGGTAAAGTACACGAACGTACAACGTCTGCAAATTATAAAAATTTACTACCGAAATTCGGAGTCGGTGACCGCAACTTTAAGAGCGTTAACTCCAATTTTCGGTCGTAATTCTCGCCCTAGTAGACAGGCAATAACAAGTTTAGTGCAAAAATTTGAGTCTACATATTCGTTGTGTGATGTTGCCGTGCCAGTCAGACAACGGGTTGGTCAAAGTGTCGAAAATATCGCTGCTGTTCAGGCGTCCATAGCAAACGATCCAAAACAGTCAATTCCACGGCGTTCTCAAGAATTGGGCATCGCCCAGACCACTTTATGGTGAATTTTGCATAAGGATCTTGGTTTATACCCATACAAGATCAAGCTGACTCAAGAATTGAAGCCGATGGACCATTTGAAGCGACGTACGTTCTCCGATTGGGCTCTGGATAAGATGCGCCAAGATGATGAATTTCATCGCAAAATCATCTTCAGTGACGAAGCTCATTTTTGGCTCAATGGGTTCGTCAATAAGCAAAATATGCGTTATTGGTCGGGTGAAAATCCACATGTGCTTCATGAATCAACACTTCATCCACAAAAAATAATTGTTTGGTGCGGTTTGCATGCCGGCGGCGTCATTGGGCCATATTTTTTCGTCGACGATAACGGTCGCCACGTTACTGTGAATGGCCATCGTTATCGCGCCATGATTACCGATTATTTTTGGCCCACATTGGAAGATATGGAGTTGGACGACATGTGGTTTCAACAGGACGGTGCCACAAGCCACACAGCACATGTTACAATCGATTTACTGAAAAGCAAGTTTGATGAGCGTCTTATCTCAAGAAACGGGCCAGTCAATTGGCCGTCTCGTTCGTGCGATTTAACGCCTCTTGACTATTTTCTTTGGGGCTACGTCAAGTCAATGGTCTATGCCAACAAGCCGACGACGTTGGAACAGCTCAGAGCCAACATTGAACGCGAAATAGCGGCCGTTTCGGCCGAAATGTGTGGCCGAGTCATCGAAAATTGGGTCCAACGAATCGACCGCTGCAAACGTGCCCGCGGTGGTCATATGAACGAAGTAGAGTTCCATTCATAAATATTTTGATTGTACTTCAAACCGATAATAAAGTTTTAGAAATATCTCTAATGGTTTGCGATTAATTAAAAAAAAAAGTTGTCAAGTCCTTATTGGAAAACCCTTTATAAGGATAAACTGATGAACACAGATGCCAGCCCAATCATTTCCAATTTATTCACTGCTGTAAACGTTTTTGGACATCAACACAATTAATGTGGCAAAATGTATGCGAAATAATCAAACACATAAACAAACACACATTAGAAATTGTTACATAATAACTGTAATTTATGGACAAAATGTTTTTATGAATTTTATTTTATTTGTGGAAATTCTAACAAATGATTTTTATGTTTGATGCTGTCAGTTTACTTGTTATTATGAAAAACCTTATTTTCTTTTACTTTCTTTTACGAAGTAAAATAAAGTATAGTAATCATGAAAATTTTCGACCTTGAGATTATTGAAGATTTATCTGTTTTGAGATCCCCTGAGTCCGAAAAAGGGGTTTCGAAATGATGTCTGTCTGTCAGTCTGTGTCCGCTCTGCAGCTCAGATGGCTTAACCAATCGAACTGAAACTTCAGACTTAAGCTTTTTTAATAAATTGGAAGGCCCCAGTGAATTTTAGTCCAAATCGGGCAACCGGAAGTGGCCACTCCCTTGGGCCAGAAAATTTGTTTTGCAAATATCTCAAAAAGTATAAGGTTTACAAAAAACTACTAAAACGAAATGTTTCCAAAAAATAAAAGTAAAAAAAAATAAAAAAAAAAATTAAAAATTAAAAAAAATAAAAAATTAAAAAAAAAAAAATTTAAAAAAAAAAATTTAAAAATTTTATAGAAAAAATAAAATTGATGTGTGTGTGGCCAACACATTTCTTCTACGAACAGGGAATTTTGAGAAACCAATTACGCAAACTTCTTACAAATTTATTATTTTTTATTACTTTCTTTTACATAAGTAAAGCTTTAATCTAAAGTTTTTGTTCGATTGTTTAAGCCATCTGGGCTATAGAGAAGACACAGACTGATAGACGGACGGACAAACGGACAGACTGACAGACAGACATCATTTCGAAACCTACTTTTTCGGACTCAGGGGACCTCAAAACAGATATATCTTCATTAATGCCTTACATAATATTTGGGGTTACAGCTCCCAGATTCCGCGAAACAGAAAATTTATTTTGCAAATATTTCAAAAATATACAATTTACAGAAAACATGAAAAAATAAAAACAATCTTAATTAAGTTTGCAAGAAATTTGTATTATAATAGTTTCTTAAAATTCGCTGTTCGTAAAAGAAATTCGTGTGTTGGCCACACCTCCATTTTTTTATTATGTCCTTATAGCGATTTTATACAACGCGTATAATTTTGTTGTGGTTTCGAGAAGGTTTTGCATCTTTTGTGAAAATTTGAAAAATATATTTAATTATGGAAGCCACGGCGGCTCAAATGTATAATAATTCTTACATTTATTTGTATAACTTCTACATACATGTAATTATTGTATGTATATGTATACAGTGGTAGACATTCGTATAAACGCACTATGTATTTTGAATATTTCGACGCTAATTCGATCAAAGGGCTCAAGCGACACAAATTCTGAAATTACGTTTTTAATTGCTTATTTTTCTCTCCTCTGTTCTCTTTCGATAATTCTAAACAGAACAAAGATAAACAAATTGGTTCCGTTGTTTTTACCGTTTTTTTATAGGACAAACGGTACAAGTGTGTGGTTTCGATCCATTTTTCCCAATGCAAGTGACAGAATTTATAGCCAAAACAAGTTAGTAATGAATTATTGTGCATCGCTTCCATTCAATTTAATAATTAGGTTTAGCATACTTTATAATTTCGTTTTTAATGTTTCTTAAATTATTTACATTTTTTAACCTTAGATCCGTGTGAATGTTTTACAACTTAATTCTGTGTTACGGGAAATAGAATTCCTCAATATTAATTTTCATAAAATGTAGGGATAATGCAATTTTTTAAATGATTTTGAGTTATGTGTACTTAGTTTATTTATAAAATGATGCAATGAGTAACAAAGTTAATCTTAAAACCATGTTTGGGGAACTGTATTCCCCAAAACACGGTTTGAAGGTTAATTCTTTTGAAACTCATTATATAATTTAAGCCTCTTATAAAAAATCATTTTTAGAAATTTTGAAAATTTGTCTGTTTTTAACACTATGATTCTGTCGGCTTTTTTATAGACAAATATATTATTTTTGATGCGAATATAATAATTCGCCAAACCAGTACGCTCGTCCTGGTATATAACGTATACAGTTCGAGTTGTATTTTTTGTAGTTTGGTCGTAGTCGTAGCCATGATAAACCAATTAAAGTAGGTATGATCAAGCGCATATATTGCTATCTTTTTCACTAAAAAAATTCTGTCATTCGGTGCTTTTTTCTTGCTATACTTTTTTTTATAATCACTAGTTCATAGCAAACAAAAACAAATCGAATTGTTTTGCGGTGATAGTTTTTGTGAAAACAACGAAGGCTTGTGATTTTATCGCACCGAATGACGAGATGCGCAAGAAAAGACGAATTTGAAACAGCTGTCAATCATACCTATTGAATTAGTTTATCATGGTCGTAGCTACCTGATGAGTAGATCGCAAGGTATATAGAATAATATGGTATGATCTTCCCATGTTTTATTTTCGTTTGCTTTGCGCATATACGTCACGTGTATGGTAAAATTTTTATTGACTATTGGTTTTAAGAACGTGGAATTAGCTTAATTTATATAAAATACATCTTTTAGGTGAAATAAAATACAAGTCTCAACTTTTAATTTATAGTTTTATTTAATTTTCGTTTTTTTGAATTCATATTCTCTAATAATTGAGCATTTAAGGTTCTAATTTTAAAAAACATTTTACATCTAAAATATAATTGTTTTATTTCTAACTCTAATTCAATTTGTTCGGAAATTGATAATAATGCTTTTATGTAATTCCTTCCAGGTTTCAATGAATTAGAGTTAAAATCGTTGAATATGTCATCTAATCTTTTGAGCTTTTGGATAAATTGGACATTAGGTTTTTTTAGCCCTCCTTCACTCACTTGATCCATCCACGTAAAGTTATAACTCGGCCCAACTTCAGTATGTTTTTCTAGTATAAGGGGCAATTTTATTTGAAGGCTCTTTATGATGTACCCAGCTATATATTTTAAGCCGTCATACTCCAAATCAGGCATAAATTGTGTTGAATCCTGTAATTCGTCTTCTGTAATATCGGAAAGTAAATTCGATGTGAGTAAATTTTCGGAACCATCTAGTCTCTCGTCCCTTAATTCGTTTTCATAAACGCTAGAATTTTTTAAATGTGTGTCAACCTCAACATTTATCTTAATAAATTGGCTATTATCACATTCTCCATTTGCAGAATCAGAAATAATACACTCATTCCGTCCCAATAAATGACTACGAAGTCGATATTTAAATTGTAACTCGGTTGGATGGTCATAGAGACCTCCTTTTGCCCGCATAACGCCAAAAAACATTTCCAGAGGATCCTGATTTAACCGATATGTCAGTATATAAGATGAGGTCTACGAATAGCATTCTTAATGCAGAGATGTTTATGAGTATGCCTTTTTAAAATGGCAACAGTCTTGTATTATTACCGACCCGCATTTGTTTAACAACATTTTCCATGTCATTTAATATCTCTTCGTGTTCTAGCATGGCCAAATCATACGCGGCCATTCTTGGGCGAGCGTCAATTTTGGGAACCCTGGAGTTGAATGTATCAAACCAATCGTTAACCTAATATATATAAAAGCCATAATTAATCAAATAAAAATAATAAAGTATTTAATAAATTTAATTTACCTGTTTAAGCAAATTTGCCAGTTCATGCCAGGGTTTAGATTTTATAATACCCAAACTACCCATTCTAATTAGAGCACAAGAATTAGTGTGCGAAAATAACTGGGTTGCAAATTTTACCTTTTGTCTGTGTCCATCTTTCACTGTCAGATGAGTTGAAGTTAATCGGCTTGCGATTTTCAAATCACTTTTGGATTGATTTTCGAGTAGTACATGGAGTGGTTCTTTTGTCAATAAATTGTTATTGAGTAAGATTCCAGAATCCAAAAAATGATTCCTTAAAAGTTTGATCATGTGAGGGGTGTCACAAATAACATATACTTTCTTCCGAACATCACAAGGATAAACAAAATAGGGCTGCTTCTCGCTTATCTCATACTGATTCCAAAGCCCTCGGTTACCCCTTCCTAAATCGGTTACAACAGCCACAACATCATATTTAATTTTATTTAACTTCGCAATTATCGTTTCTAGTATGGTTTTAGTAAGTTTTACATCATAATTGTAATTGTAAAACACCGGTTGTTTCCAATTTTCAAACAGACCTCTTACCATTACAACTTGGACATAATTAGCCGGACGTGGTAATATATCTGATTTCTGGTCATATTCATAAGATTTTTGAATCTTCATCTCATCCGCCATCAAAACGCAAACCTTTTGTTGAGGTGAGAGATCCACATTTTCCATTAGTTTGAATACAACGTTTAGGTATCCAGGATTTATATCAATTTTTGAGGCCCAACGTCTCAATATTGATACATCAGGAAATGGATATTTCTTTTTTAATAATAATCGATAAGCTTTTGGTCCGCTAGCGTAAATAGCAATAGCTTGAAAAATATCATCGACTCCCCATCGAATTCTTTTTCCCTTATTTTTCATTTTATTTACATAGTTGATTAGCGGTAAATATTTGATTCACGCAATTCATTTGTTGGTTCAGTTTATAACATTCGGCCATGACTCTCTTGTTTTCATTTAACAATTCACTTTGTGATGATAATTCTGTTGGAGTTGTGCTACAAAAATGTTTTATTGTGATTAAAAAACATATTAATTTTATGTAGGTATTCGTACCTCTCGTTTATCAACTTTTCGTTTAAATCATCACTTGTATTTTTGTACCCTTATCAATTTTTAGTGTTATAGCGTCTTCGTGTTCTGAATTTTCACTATCAACAATTTTCGTAACGCAATTATCAGCAGTAAAATAATGTATTATTAGTAAAACTCAATAAAATGTTTATACATATTTTAGAGAACTTACAAGATGCTGGTTACAATCTGTTTTGATTCTCGTTTATTATAACGTTCTTGACGTTTTGATGATGACTGTTTTAATTCTTTAGATGATGGTAGATTTTCTGTAGGTATCGCGTCTGTATTCAATTTTCTGCTATTTTTTGGGGAATATCCCAACAATTCGTGTTGCAAATTTCTTTTAAAACGATATTTTGTAAAATGTTTGGAACAAATGTAAGATGTTTTAACGTTGAATTTATCTGATCTACAGTATTTTTGAACCCATACATTAGAATAGTAAACATCTTAACTACCGCGTTTAACAAACAATTCCATATACGAATAAAACAAAACTGCAAAACATCACCATGCACGTGACGTAAAAATTTAAAAAAAGATAGCATTATACATGCGCAATATCATACCATATTAATCTATATACCTTGAGTAGATCAAACTTTTTGTTTTTGAGATTATCAGTACGAAACCAAACTACCGAAAGAACTGAAGGATATTTTCTTGTTTTTTCTTTAAGGAAGGATAGGGGGAGTAAATGATATTTCTAGTTTCTACTTTTGAGTGGAGTAGATGTATTATGAGTAAATGCTTTTGTATTTCACTGGTTAACAAACCGTAAATATTGGAATGCATCAAAAATAATATATTTGTCTATAAAAAAGCCGAAAGAATCATAGTGTTAAAAACAGACAAATTTTCAAAATTTCTAAAAACATCAGTGTAGGGTAGGCTTTTAAATACACACAAAAAAATTTTCCTTCTGTTTTTTCTTGGTGAATATAATAATTCGCCAAACCAGTACGCTCGTCCTGGTATATAACGTATACAGTTCGAGTTGTATTTTTGTAGTTTGGTCGTAGCTACCTGATGAGTAGATCGAACTTTTTGTTTTTGAGATTATCAGTACGAAACCAAACTACCGAAAGAACTGAAGGAAATTTTCTTGTTTTTTCTTTAAGGAAGGGTAGGGGGAGTAAATGATATTTCTACTTTTGAGTGGAGTAGATGTATTGAGTAAATGATTCTGTATTTCACTGGTTAACAAACCGTAATTATTGGAATGCATCAAAAATAATATATTTGTCTATAAAAAAGCCGAAAGAATCATAGTGATAAAAAAACATATTTTTAAATTATAATATAATTATGATTCTATAAATAGAATGCTAAATTGTGGTGCAATCAGTCCAAAAGCCTGATGAGAGTTCAAAGGACGTCGTCCTAATGGTGAAATTATGTATGTTAAGTGCGAAAATTTAGATACAGTTTCTCGCGATGAGTATTTTAATAACCCAAATGAATTTTTGACAAAATATCGGATACGCTAATTTACTGTTAGGTCGACGATTTATTATTTTCATTGGATCATTAACTCTGATATTATCAAAAACTATTTCTTTTATCTTATTTTATTATCCTTTTTAAATCCAATGCCTTTAAGGGAGAACACCACTGTGACCTACCATTTTCAAGTGCTTAGTTTGTTTTTTTTTTTTTAGAAATGGGTTGGGTTTAGAGAAAAAAAACTTTTAGGCTATATTTGGCATATATTTAAGTAAACAAAAAAATTTTTTATGTAAAAAAATACAAAATGGCGGCGCTAGAGTAGCTTTAGTAGAAGTGATTTTGCCTAGAGTCGCTCCGCTGCACGCAGTAAAAGTGTCTTAAATTTGTTCCTGGAACAAAAAATAAAATATTTTCATGAAATATATTAGTTTTAGCATCGAAGTACACGAGGAAATTAAAAAATTCGAAAAAATAAAAAATTGAGACAAGTTTGAAGAAAAAGTTTCATTTTTCGACTATAATTTTCGTATAAAAAGTTGTATATCTTTTTTAATTTTTAATGAATCAAAAAAACCTCATGTACTTCGATTTTAAATCTATTTAAGAAGCTACAGTTAAATTTTCAAGTCGATTGAACAAAAATTGATTGAGTTCTGCTGCGTGCAGATTTCCAAAACACGGTTTCGAGAAAAACGCGTTTAAAGTTTTTGGTATCAATAACTTCTCAATAAGAGCTCTCAGGAAAATGCTTGAAAACCTTCTAAAAAAAATTTTTTTTAGCTATAAACGAATTTGTATCATATTTTTGAGGGTCTAAAGGATTTTTTAAAGGCAAAAAAAAAAAAATCGATTTTTTGAAAATCTCACAGTGGTGTTCTCCCTTAAATTATTCCACATAGTTGTTTGGTCATATGAGTTTTCAATTTAAGTATGTACAATATATGCTTCATTATTTAGTTTATTTTTGTAATCATTTTTAAGTTTTTTATACTTTTGCCACTCATAGAAGGTATATATTTTGCTGCAGAAGCCATGAGAATAGCCGTCGATGCATGACCTGAAATAATTTTTATAGATGCCACTTATAAATTGTGGAGTAACAATTTAATCCTGATAATTTTTCTAGTTGAGGATTCAGACGGAAAAAGTAAAGTAGGTGGCGCTGCTTTACTTCAACTTGAAACTTATGAAAACGTATATTGGTTCGTAAAAATGTTTTTGCAAGAATATTACAAAAATTAATTGTTTTATGAGTGGCAAATCAAGGGTTAAAATCCAAGCTTTAAACGATTTGTTTCCTGATGTGCCCGTCTATCTCTGTCTGTTTCATACAATGCAAACATTTCAAAGAGAAATGAGTCGTGAGAAGATGCGGTATACATCAAAGCAAAAGCAATTTGCTTTGTCATTGCTGAAAAAACTGGCATATAGTTCTTCAGAATTGATATACCTAGATTTATTGAAAGAATTTTGTAATTCTATGCCAAAAAATATTATAGATTATTTTAATACAAATTGGCATAACTTAAGATGTCAGTGAACCAAATATGGAATATCAAATGGAAATTTGTATAATGTGACAAATAATCGCATCGAAAGCACTAACGCCAAAATTAAGCAAATGATTACAAAGCTTAAAAAAAAAATTGAAAAAAAATTTCAATGGTTTCAAATAAAATTTTTAAATGATGAAAACTACATGGCGAAACATTATACAAAAATGTCCACAAACACTGTTAATATGGTTGAAGAAAAATACCAAAACTATTTAACCCAGCTGCCATATAATAAAACTATTAATGAATAAAAATTGAGGCATACTGTAAATATAATTTCGTTTGACGAAAATAAAAAACAGTGTGCTGTAATAGTTATTTACGTCACAAGGACGGTAAATGAGTTGTTACAGTACGAGTTCGACGTTTATGGACGAGGCGACGAAGGAGCCGAGTCTAGAATTTTGAACGAGTACTGTAACGATCGTTTAACGTACGTGTAACGTACAACGTTTTATTTCATACTATATGGGACATTAATTCGATTTTTTCATTTAAAATTAAATTTTAAAGTAAAAACATAAGTTTGAAATTTAGAGAAAATCAATCCAAATTTTCAAATTATCAAGTTACCCTAGTTCTTTTTTTTTTTTGTTTGGTTTTACAGTCTACTCTACTGTATTAGCTCGTTTCCCGGACACTTTTGTTCTCTGATGTAATGGGCATGTTTTTTTTTGATATCGAAATAATCTGAGAAATAATTTAACTGTCAAAATACAGATACGCGTTTTTTTTTTTTGGTATCCGAGGAAAAATGTATTTCTCTGTGTCGTTTTTTTTTTTTTTTTTTTTTTTTTTACGCTCGGATAATTTTAAAATTGAATCTTTTTTCTCTGGAAAAAAGTTCAGATTGTTGTTTGACAGACATTTATTTTGAACACGATAATTTTTGTTTGGTAATCTTAAACTGACGTTTAATTTCTTCTCTCGGATACATCAGAGAAAATATTTATCGGATTTATCCGATATATTATCTATCTGTTGGTGGTTTGGCGTCTATTGGAAGGGGCTCCGTATCCTTCCAGTAGGGGCAAGTGTACGTACTGCCTCCTCGTGGCAACCACCGGTAACTGTAACCATTAGGCTGAATATAGACTTTTGTGACAGGCTAAAGTACGGCGCTAAAGGAGAAAACCTTGACAAAAAATCCCTAATCTAAGGTGGAACAGCATATGCCGATGGATGAATGGCTGATAGGTTAATTAGTCTATATATGCGGACTCTGGATACCAGGCACCCTCCAGTTTTATTTAGCCTTCCTGCAGTAAACCTGGGTGACCTACAGGCGACTTTTTTATTCCCAGCAACTCGCAAGAGTCAAATCAAAACGGTAGACGAGGCACGGGAAGGAATATACGGGAGTGGGTCTGCCCTCTCAAAGTCCTTGAGTCCCAATGCTATCGCTTTTCTAGCAGAAGTAAATGTTATTACATCTAGGAGGGAGAGCAATGAGCCCAGATAGTATGTATCACGTGTAGAAGTACTTCCAACAGTAAACATCTGGGAGGGAGAGCAATGAGCCCAGATAGTATGTCCCAGCAACTCGCAAGAGTAAAATCAAAACGGTAGACGAGGCATGGATAGGAATATACGGGAGTGGGTCTGCCCTCTCGAAGTCCTTGAGTCCCAATGCTACCGCACTTCTAGCAGAAGTAAATGTTATTACATCTAGGAGGGAGAGCAATGAGCCCAGATAGTATGTATCACGTACCGGTCGGCAGTATTATCAGGATCATTAAGAGCCTGAATATTGGCTGAACGGATAATTAAAACATCTAGGAGGGAGAGCAATGAGCCCAGATAGTATGTATCACGTACCGTTAGGCAGTATTATCAGGTTCATTAAGAGCCTGAATATTGACCGGACGGATAATTAAGTAGGGCTTATGCACAAAAGATCTTTTAGGTCGCAGTGCGGGGTGGCTTGAGCCCCCACATGGCCCTCAAGTAATAATAATAATAATAATAATCTATCTGTTCTGTCTTATTTCTCCGACATTAAAAAAAAACACGCCCAATGATTCATTTCCCGGACTGAAATCAAACCCGTAAACATTGATTTTCGGTATAGTATGAAATAAAAATAAATGATGAAGCGATCATCTGCACACCCGAAAATTGTCAATGTACAATTTACAATAGTTCATTTTTGTCATGCCGCCACATTTTCACAATTAGATGTCGCATAAATTTAAAATTTTTTGATCCAAATTTGTGTCCCGAACGGTGGACTAAAAATTATTATTTAAAAATGTATAAATTAAAAATCGCAGCCACGAAACAGAATTAGCCTTCCTCCAACGTACAAATTCTTGCAATAGATAATTTACAAAAAGGTGAAGATTCACTAAAGCAGAAAGCTTCGGTGTTATTAAGTAACCTGTGCAAGGATTTTGTTCAAAAAATGAGACTTGAGAGTTGCAATTTTTAGCGGCTTACTAGATGTACGATAATATTAAAATTAAATCAAACAACGATAATATTTACTGTTGTATATCTAGTACGTACTTGAAAATCGCAACACTCAAGTCTCATTTTTTGAACAAAATCCTTGCACTGGTGACAGTGGCATAGAAAATTTTAATAAAATGATCCAAGTCTTTAAATCGTTGAAAGAATGGTGGAACGAATCAACCATTGAAGTTGATTTAGATAACAAAGAAGAATCTTATAGACGGCAAATATCAATCAATCTTAAAGAATTAATTTTAAAAAGTAATGTTTTAAATAGTAATAATTCGAAAATTCATCAATTAAAAAAATTGATCATTACTGGAGGTCAGCCGTTAATGTTAAGTTAGTGGACAAAATAATTAACGCCGAATCCAGAAACTCCGAAAATTTTGAAGATCTTAGAGCTCCGTTGCAATTAAAATAGCAGGACGCCCCAATCGTGCTCCATACAACATATATTAAAATAAAAATAATAATTTATCATAAAATCCAGCTGGAAATTATTATTTTCTTTGTAATTAGTTTTTTTGTTTTAAATTTTAATAAATAATAAAAATGGATTAAATTATCATTATTGATCTCTTTTCTTTTAAGTAACTACCTACCTTTCTTGTTAGACTTACATCGAAAGTTTATTAAAAGTAAGTCTTAATATTAATAGTAAGTCTAGATATTATAAATTAATTAATATAATAAACAATTTTATTATTAAAACAAAAAATATATTAAAATTATAAGTAAAAACTTTCTTTTATGTGAATTCACTTTCTCTCTGAATCAATTAAATATTTGTTTACATTTTTTTTTCTGAACAATAATTTTGGATATTTTAATTGACATTGAAGACAAGTATTTATCTAAAGCTTTTGCAATTGGCCCAATGATTTGTTTAAATCCACGCGAATTTATCATGTTGAATGAGCATCCACCTTTCGCGAACATTTCGACACATGCTTGTTTAATTACCGTGGGATCGCCATTCTCTCCATCTTACCCAAGCTGTTTGAGTCTATCGTTCATACAATCTTGCAATTCCATACTAAGAATTTCATTTCTCTGGCACAACATCGATTTTATCCCGGTAGGTTCACAGTAACTAACTTGGTCTCATTTTGCAGTGATTTATTTGATAGTTTAAATTCCAGACAGCAGCTCGACGTTGTTTATACAGATTTTGCCAAGGCTTTTTGATATGATTGACCACTCTATTCTTATTAGTAAGTTAGAGAGTCTAAATTGCCAGCTCATTCCTATTAAATGATTGCTTTCCTACCTTTCTGATCGTTGGCATTCCGTTAGATTCTTGGGTTCTTATTCCCAATTGTATCGTGTACCATCTGGCGTGCGTCAAGGTAGTCACATTGGCCCATTGATGTTTTCATTGTTTATCAACGATGTTGTTCAATGCTTTGAGTTTGCTAACTGTCTCCTCTTCGCAGACGACATGAACATTTTCGCCCGTGTTGCTAGTATATCTGAAACGAAACTGCAGGGATTTTAGAGACCTGATAACTTTGACATCACTCTATGTCTCGTTTGTTAGTTCTATTTTGGAGTATGCATCTCCAGTTTGGGCGCCATCCTACCACTGTCATTCTGGGAGGATTGAGAGTGTTCAGAAACAATTTGTTCTTTTTGCGCTCCGTTTTTTGCCGTCCATGCGTGCTGTGGATTATGTCCTCCCACCTTATCAGAATCGATGTAATCTTCTGAAGCTGCAACGTCTAGACTGTCGCCGGGACGTAGCTTCCGCGCTGTTCGTGTGTGGTATTATTAATTCCCGCATCGATTGTACCGAGTTACTTGCACGTTTAAAAATCTATGCTCCCGATCGCCGAATGCGGCAACGTGATGGGCTTTTATTCATTGACCCGGTGCCAACTAACTATGGTCTTTCGGAACCTATCCTGAGAACATCACGGATATTCAATTATCAGTATTTGAACTGTTCGATTTCCACTTGTAGAGAGATTCATTCAAGAATGTTTTATTTAAATTTTTCTTGTATAATTCTAATTAATTGTAGTTAGCCGTAATTGTTTGTACCGATTGCAAACGCACACATTCACCTTTTCTTTGAGTAGAGAAATTTTGAAAAATTCATAAAAACCGTTTGACGGGTCGCGCAAATATTTCATATGACCCAAAACATCCGTAAAGGTACATACAATACGATGGCATACTCAGATACGCGTAGCCATCTCTACGATTGCGTGTCAATGGCCGCCAATCGCACACATTCACCTTTTCTTTGAGTAGAGAAATTTTGAAAAATTCATAAAAACCGTTTGACGGGTCGCGCAAATATTTCATATGACCCAAAACATCCGTAAAGGTACATACAATCATCGTATTGTATGTACCTTTACGGTACATACTCAGATACGCGTAGCCATCTCTACGATTGAGTGTCAATGGCCGCCAAACGCACACATTCACCTTTTTTTTAGTAGATAAATTTTGAAAAATTCATGAAAACCGTTCAAAGCGGCGTGCAAATATTTTTTTTTATGCAAACCATTTCTACAGGCACATGCACTGCGATGGCATACACTGGTCTGCGTTACCATTTACCAAAATGGTTTTAGTTTTTGTAATTTTTTTTATTCCGCTTTTGTTAGGTTTTACATTTACTAACAATAACGCGTTTTTATATTTTGTCAACATTTTTTGTCATAATCTTCACACTAGTTTTTCTTGATTAAAAATGAATTTGTCGGATGCCTTTCCGGTGTACCCTTTACTGTGTATGTAATTAATCCTGCAGGACTAACTGCAACCAGAAATTTTACGGTATTTCTTCCTTTGTAGTGAGAGTATGTTACCACTTTACATTTGAGGCAATTAGTCTGACTTATTTCCACTTCTGTGCAGTCGAGTACAGCACGAACATCCAAAAAATCTTTAAAACAAAGAGGTATATTCATTTCTACCTTTTCTTTCGAAGGCCAATAAATTAAGGCTTTAATCCTGCTCTCATAACAGGCACCATTTCTCTGAAGCATTTTATGTACGTCGGAATTGAAGTTCCAAACAACACTGAGAGCACCGAGAAATCTAAATGTTGTTTTAATTTAATGAGCACAAGTAAAATTTTCAGTTTAACTGATAATTTGCTGTTAAATGTATTGTTGAATATGTAAGGTTCAAGTTCTAAATTTTGTATGCTATCTTCTATTAATTGAATAGTTTTTATGTCATTTAGGGATGTCATGATATTTAGATGAACATTTGTTGTAATGAGATCGTCAATAGAAAGCTGGGAATTACTGGCAATATCTCTCTCAATAATTGAGTCATGGACAATGTTCATTTGAACTCCGACATCAGTACTCATTTCAAAGCTGACACTAGCGTCCTGGTTTGTTACATTTTCTGAATATTGAATATTCTCAGCTTTTAAATTGGTTGCTACCGGATTACTTTTCACTTCTATATTAGCCACTTTACTCGTACTTACAGCATTAATATTTAATGTATCGGCAGTATTTTGTAGTCGTAAGCTTCGCTGTTTTACAGACGGCTTATTATACTTCGCCTGTGTTAAATTTTTTGAAGGTACAGCTTTTTTTATCAAATAATGTTTTTTGGCCTGATCTAAAATAAATATAAATAGCTAATTAGAACAAAATTGTTAATCACATTTTGTTCATTTACTTACTTTTATAGTCAGAATTCTCAAAACGTGTTGAGCAGATCGCAGTATCGAATTGGTGCAAAATATTTTGTTTTTTGTCACAATACGTCCTACAACCTCGTATCGAGCATAGTTTATGATTTTTTTTCCCATATTTTTTATCGATAAATTCACTTGAAAATATTAAACTGTTTAAAAAATCAAACTCACACCAAATTAAACGTCAACAAGTATTTTTCCCCTTTGGTTCTAGTTCTTACAAAATCCACCAGATGTCAGACACTTTGCTTTAAAAAGCGAATAGTCAAGGCAAGAAATTGAAAAGCTTTTGGAAGTTGTATGTCAAGAGGATTGGGTCGAATTGAACTAAAACCACGTGGGATATTACCTCATTGATCAATTTTGTTATGTATGCTGGTTTGAGGATTGAGTTGGGCGTTGAAATTACATTTGAATTGAGGGTTGGGTTGGTTTCCAATTGTAAATTTTAATTAGGGTTTGCTTGAGTTGAGTTCATGTGTGTGCATGTTGTTTTTAAGACAATGTTGATTTGGGAATTGAGTTGAGTGTGAGATTGGGCTCGAATTAAGGTTGAGTTGGGTTGTACTGGGGCTGAGTTGGGGTTGAGTTGGAGATAAGTTGGAGGCTAAGTTGAGTAGGGGTCTGAAGTTGAGTTGGGAATTTATTTGGGGTTGTATTGAAGGTTGAGTTGGAAGTTAGCTTGCGTTGTTTAGAGTCGAGTTCAAGGACGAATGTAGTTTTTCTAGTTGCAATAAGTTGATGATTGAGTTAGACGTTGAATTTAGGGTTAAGTTGGTTGAGGTGAAGGTTGAGTTTGAGGTCAAATTGAGTTGATTTGAGTTGAGTTTAACAAGCATGTAGCTTTCGGGCTAAGCTTAGTTAGCTTCCGTTAGGGTTGAGTAAGGAGGAATTTCTGCTTAAGTTAAGAGTTGGGTTAAAAATTGTTTTTTATTAATTTAGCCCGCACTGCTTCAATGCCAACAGTTAACTCAACATTAACTATGTCTCTAGCAGCTTCTATAACTTCTATAAATCATATAAAAAGGCTCAAACAATTCCAAGCTAAAAATATCAACAGAAAGAAGAGTTTCAGTTAAAACAATTTTATCTTTTTGAAGTTTTGATAAAATTCAGATAGCGTTGAATGATCTGGGCCAGACGATAATTAATTCAATTTAGAAGACTGTATTAATGGCCGCCTAAAATCACCGAATTTAAATTTTTGGGCAGCTAGTAAAATCTCTCACTATAAAGCACCAGCTAGCCGCCACAGACTAAATTGCAACAATAGACGACACATCGAAGGATTCATTCTAATTTTGAAATTTATAAAATTTCAGTTGCTATAATATCCTGAATCCTATTTGGCTAAAACCAGCAATCGGCAGTCTAATATATCTTGGAACACCCAGATTTTTACATAAAAATGCATATATCATTAAATTCCGGCAACAAAAGTTGTGCGCCAGGGCCGGCTTATTCCCCCTAATCAGGCGTCATTTTACCGAAACCAGCGGGCAATGACTATTAGGCAAAGAACAACGACCAAGCCACAATATAAGCATAGAAAATCATGCATTGAATACAACAATGACGTTTTTTATACGACATACCAGTAAGTTTGCCTTGACCAAGAATCCGCATATACGACGACCAATAATGGTGGGGATAGCCAGAGCAAAATATTATTCATGCAAATTCCGATTCGAAATATAACATCTCCCGAAAATCCGAAGAGCTTATGTTCCTAACCGTAAACCGAAATGCTATTTCAATATTTCATTAATGAAGGTGATGGCGAACTCGTGAAATTTGAAGTTTCATGATAGTGGAAAAAGCTTTTTTGAAATAAAACTATTGCTCATATGATATTATTTATTAGAAGCAAGCCTGAAAGTTTTATTTATTGGCAAAAAGCAGTTACAATTTTAACTATGTCATAATAATTATTAATTGGTCACACTTTATTTAAATAATTTTAATGGTTGGGCAAGAAGCTAGCTTGATTTCTATACTTATTCCGAAGTATTTCAATTATTAGGATTGCGCTGGAAATTGCCATAAAACATAAATACATTTGAAAAATTAGTTTGATGTGCTCATATTGAACTGGCACCAAGTCATCTATTTCGTTACTTGTCATTTGGATTCGATTGATTCCAATTGTCTTTCTGTACAGGTCTACTAAAATGCCTGATGTTCGAAGTTGGGTGATTGCGCGACGAACTTGACGTTTATATTTGAAATCTCGTTTAGAAAGTAACTGACGGTAATGATTTTCGGCTCCATAAGGATTTTTGAATACGTAAATATCACATGGTGAATACCTAAAAGTAAATATTTTCATTTTAATTGGAGTATAACTGAAAGCGATTTTCTACTCACCCATTGTAATTTGCAACTATCTCGCTGTACACATTACCAGGCGTTGCGATATAAACGGTTTTCTCGATATTACAAATACTTTTCATATAATTATAATTTAACACGTTTTCTTTCGGACAATTGCCTTCTACAGAGTTATACCCTCGGTCCCGTTCCATTCCTTCCGTTAATGAATCACGTGGTGTACACAATCTATATTCATTCTGGTGTCGTATTTCATTTAAATTTTGAAACGGTAAAATAATTTCACTGACCGATAGTTCTGTTATAAGGAATGTAGAAAATGCTCCCATTATTAAGAACATGAACATCGATAAGACGAAAAAGGTTACACGTAACGAAAAACTCATGTGGCCACTACCACTTAAGTTGGCCAATCCTAGTGTAAAGTATATTGCTTCGATCAAATTGAATTTAAACTTATTGTTGAATAATTTGTATAGTCCGAAAACGAGGCAGCTCGCTAAAATAATACCGATGACCGCATACCAAACATGCCTCTCAAACACATTTATAAAAAATGACGACGAAAATTCTTTGATTGGTTGACGCATATACATTTCATGATTGGCGACAGCAGTTAGTGCTAATATTGGAAAATCTGGCCAGTAGAAATCTACAGCAACAAAATCGATTTCACCTTTTACCATTTTTTCAACAACAATGAAGCCGTTGTCTATTTGAAACGGTATTATATTAAATTGTAACGCGTCCATCAAAATGAAAGATAAAGCTTCCTCATACTTAAATGCCTCAATTGGAAGAAACTGAAAATTGAATTAATATAATCGATAATTGTGGATATCACGCATAAACTTATTCGCTTACATTAACCGAAATATTTTTGCCTTTGATTGATTCCTCTTTCACCAAATCGTATGAATTTCCATCTAATCCTAGGATATTTTCGGATTCTTCATCGAATAAAAAAACATTTTGTAGAATTCCCTCCTTATTAACGAATTTAAGAGCCTTTTTCTGTTTTTCTCTGAATGACATATCGTTCAACTTGGATTGCCAACTGAAAATGTAGAGAATATTATTATGATTAAATAATAAGCACACTTTTTGACGTGATCAAACCAAAAGGCACGCAATATATCCTGAAGGTAATTGCATAATTGATTTAACATTTACAATATTAAAATTACTACTGTGGTAATAAAAATACTTTAGGCGCGCTTTTTCAAGTCAAATTGCATGTACATGTAATTATGGTAATTGAATCATGTCAATTAGGTTTTTACATTATGTGTAATTACAGAAAAATATCATAAGCTAGAATAAAATCACAAAAAAGTATGTTTAAGTGACGATAAATTACTATAAACGATGGTTAGCCTGCTGTTTATACAGGTGGATAAATACATAAGACTCACTTCATTACGCTAGAAACTAATCTGTTAAACGAGTAGGCTAAAATGTGTAATCGCATGGCTAAGGTTTTGATTCCACATATGGTCACACACTTATCGAGCTTGCATTGGTCGTGGTTAGATTAGAGCCACCAGCTTTCACTACTATACTAACGGCCATCGATTCTATGTGCTCGAATAAATTAATGATCACCCTGTTGGTACACGTATGTATTAACAAAAACACTGATAGATTATAACTTATATACAACTGTAATTTTTTGATATTAAACCTGATAATAATAATCTCACACAATTATTGTTTTTAACATTTATCACTACGTATGAAATGTTCGCACCGGGAAATATACATAAATTGATTTTTTATTATTAATTTGGTTTGTCAACAATGGCTTTTCTAGTGAATGATTGAATATGAGTACTAGGAGGGACGGTTTTGTGTGTTCGAGGGCTTGATGTTTGATCAGCCGAACAGAGGAGTTCATACGCTGTTTTGAGTCGATCGATTGAAATGTTGCAATTACCATACAAAATTAAAACTAAGGCCCCTATTCACAAAATGCAAATTAGCTCTATAACCGTAAAATTTCCGATTAGTACTAAAATGGTATTCATGAAATGTAACTAGAATCTATAAACGACAATTATGCTCTGTGAGTTTACAGTGACAAATTTGTTGACGTAAAGCTACATATCTTGATTTTATTAGTTCATAACCCGGCAGAGTAACCATTTTTCGTCATGATTTTTTCAGGAAGTACTACTCTCGATAGCATCTATTTACCTGCAAGAATTCAAGATGATATATTGTAGTTTTCACTAAAAATTGTCTAGTAGGATTTCTTTGTGTTAAACGAATCAATATAGTACGTATCCTTGATGGTGTCTGTAATTCTTATCAAAATAACTTTTTTCTTCAGAATTTTGGTGAATGTTTGTGGAACTGAAAATCAGTCCAGAAAACAACATCTGAACTCATATAACTACACATTTGAGAAAGTGTTCAGATTCTTATGAGATTTCTTAGCCCCCATGACAATGGTCTATGAGACACCATAATGCCAAGGAACGCCTTGCTACCGGTAATCCTCTACGCTCTCTACTAAAGTCAAAATAAATAATTTATACATGCCAACAAACTGAAGGTATAAAGTAATCACCCCATTTATCGTATTTGAGTGTTTAAAAATAAATATACGCATGTATGCATTATTTTTTTTTACGAAGCAGAGATTTAGTTCACGGAAAAGGACACGTCGGATCCTATTCTGTGCAAAAACAGTTTACTTACCTGTCTATTAGGTAACCTGCAAAAAATCTCATATGTACATTCCCATTCATTTGACTTTCAAGCCAAAATGATTTGTTATGATTCGTTTTTTGACATTTCGATTTATCAAAGGCTACTATTTTTCTTACGGCGGTGAATTCAAATGTATTTATTTACAGTGGCGAAGTTCTTACAGTTTGTGAATACCAATTTTTAGTACTCTGTAACTTTTGCTCTATAAACAATTGCCGTATAGTTACAGCATAGACATTTATACTAGATTTCTCATTTCATAGTAACTAAAGGAAAAAAACAAAAACTTCTGATAATTCCAATGTATCGTTGTGTTGTGTATTTTATAAGGCAATAATTTTAGAATGCGTTGCAAATATAATACGTATATGCAATACTCCGATAATATTTGAATGGAAAATTTTTGTTTTTATTTTCTGTTTTTAGTCAAATGAGAGATCTATTATGATTGTCTATGGTTACAGGCTAATAGAATTTTTACATTTTGTGAATAGGCGCCTAAAACTGCAATTCAAAAAAAAAATGTACACCATAAATTTTTGGTTAATATAATTTTTGATTGTAAAAATATAAAGATTTTCAGAAAAAATAATGTTTTAGATTTTATATTTATTATAAATTTATTATTTATTTTATTTCCTTTAATTATTTAAAAAAAGTCTGATATTAAACACTAAAGGTCATTTTACACGATGCGATTTGCATACAATATTTATTGTACAATAGCGGAAATAAATCGTATACAATTTTCCCCGCAATTTTGATGAGATCTGGGGCCCTATTTCTGAATACGATACGAATTTGTATACGAAACGAAAATGCTATTCGATACGAAAATGAATTGGTATTTCTGAATACGAACGTATGGCCTATTTTAATTTTTGTACTGTACGTAAAAGGAAATTTTGTTTACGCGAAACTGCCTTAAAATTACAGTATAAAACTGACAAAGACACGAAAATATGTAAAAAAATTTATGTCAATCTAGTTTCTATGTGAATGAAATCGAATACGTATTATTAAAAGCAACAAAAGCATTGCGTAGCAAAACACTGTGTCAGTTTGGTTTTATTTATCTAGTGATTGCTGATGATTAAAAGATCCGGTTTTAGTAAAAAATATGGCAGTTAAATTCGGACTAAAAAGTAATAATGTGGAATTTTGCTAAATAAATAATATTTTCAAATAAAAAAATATCTTTTAGTTTTTAAAAATATTTACATATTATTTAAAATATAAAAAATTGTAAAAATTCAAATTTCATGTGTGATGTACCTGTGTGTATGTCCTTTTTTAATTATTCGTTTTTGGTGTCGTTAACTAATACATAATATGTATGTGATTGAACACAATTAATCCGTTCATGAACATACAAAAGCTGATCGAATTCGTATTGTAAAGGCAGCTCAGATAATCAACGTGTGCGCCATGCTCCGCAATATGTGCCTATATTACAATATTATATGATATATGATTTAGAAAATGAGGCATCAGCAGATTAAGATTCGCATGGTGAAAATTTTCAAGAATTATATGTATGTACCTGATAATATTATAGCAAGGAGGTAAGCTTTTATTTAAATTCATTCCATGTTCAGACTTCAATTTTAAAATAAAATTATTTAAAATATGTATATGTATATTACTATTTACATAATTATGTTTTTCTAAAATTAATATCGCAGATTTCAATCACATCTTGGTTGCGTATTTACATTTAAATGAAAAATGTTAATTATTTACTCTAATTTTAGAAACCCGTTAGCAGCCTCTTCAAATAATAAATTCTTGAATATCTAATTTACACTTTTTAACTTCTAGATCATCTGATTTAAATGTAGGTATTTTCTTTTCTTTTAATTTAATCTCCTTTTTTCAATTCCATTTCTCGTTCTTTCAATTTAATTTCCCGTTCCCTTAATTCTATGGATTTTTCTTTTAATTGAACTAATAGAACTAAACTAAACAAGATTTTCTTAATGTTCTGGGAGTAGGTGCCTCTACATTACTGAAAATAACGCCGATGTTTTTATTTTGACCATTATCATTTATTGGTGAAGTTGGAGGTGAATTGATGGAAATATAACAAAGTTGCTTCCCAAGTTGCTCTCACCAAGTTCCCGAGTGCCGGCGAGTACTTCGATTGCTCTATTTAAATCAATCAGTCAAATCACAGCTTCTTCTTTAAGCGAAAACGTAAAGATTTTTGACTTGCCTCCCCTCATCTCGGACAAACTTATTTATTGTTAGTCTCTTTTTTATATTAAATTTGAAGCCCGACCACACTTTTTTCTAGAAGTCCGAATTTCGAATTAACAGTCGGTGGGAGTTTACCCGATTGCTAATTCTAAACCTTTGATTAATTGGGCCCTTGGCTGACATATTATACCCTTTAACTAATGAGGGATGTTTCTCCATAACCCTTTCGAGTCCAGCTTGTATGATTTTTCTGCATTGTTGTGGACCAATTGTGACAATTGTGAGGTTGGTGACTACAGCCCCAAAAAATTTTTGTAGTTGTATTTCTTGAAGACTAATTATCACATATGTATGTGACAATAAAAAAAAGTATGGCGTAAAATTGTTTTTCGTCATTGTATTATACATATCTTAAAGCCCAGATACCACAATCGTGAGGGCTTATTAACATATCTGGAGCGCAAAAATTGAGTCAATGTAAGTACTTATTTTTATTAAGAAAATAATACAATTTTATTGTACTTTTTGTATAAATTCATTTATGAAGAATGATTGTTTAAATTTGTTATAATATTTTATGTTTTATATACGTTTAACATTGAAAATTTATAAATAAAAATCTACTATCACATATGTTACATCTGGTCTCCGCATGATACATTAAAAACCAAAATTTGTTAGTGGTGTTTGCAAGAGGAAATTGATTGGTGGACGAGGAAAAACTTCACAAAATGCTCAAGATTCCCAGAAAGAAGATGTCGATGATGATTATGATGTCCATGAGTCTGATTTTATAATGCCGGATACTATTCGTCAGGCAATCGTGGAAGGAGTTGATGGCGATGTTGATGATGTTGAAAAGTGTGATAATATGAAAACGGTAGCACTTTTATATTCAAATCGTTAAAATATTTAATTATGATCTCATCCAATATAATTCAAGGTACGTCGCATAGGCACAAATAGTTCGTCAACCAGGAATTCACCATCTGGTTGGATTGTTACGGATTTCGAAAGAAATACTTTACCAGTAGTTCCTTCATGCGTTTCTACAAAAGTAGATATTATTAGTAAACAGAAATGTGATATTCCTATGTGATATTTGTAATTTTCCTTTAATAAAATAAATTTTGAATTTTTATTTTATTTAAAACGATAATTTATTAATTGGTACTTTGGTAGCTTTCCTTTTGCTTTCGGTGTATATCTGGAGTAACAGCTATGGTGTCCTTCGAAGGTAATCAACATGGACCAGTTCATAGCAAACAAGAAAAAGAAAATGTATATGAGAAAGTCCACATCACACAAATGTGAGGGTGTGTTTTCTCAGAAGATATATGTTTTTTTCAAAAAAAAAATTCTGGAATCTGGTACTTAATATTCTCAATGTTGGCCCACAAAAATTTCAGGCAACAATTTGAAGTTTAAATTTTCGGTGACTTCAAGGCACACAAGAATTTACTATCACATTTGTGATAGTTGGTCTTCACGTCATACAAAAAATAAAAAATGTTACCCGCAATGCAGGTAAAAATTGTATGTAACAATTGTGCGGATTGGTCTTGACGTCCCTCAAAAAAAAAAAAAATTAATGACCTTTGACCTTTGTTATGTACCTCACATTTGTGATAGAGGGGCTCGAAAGGGATAAAAGCCACCAAGATTTCGAACTGTTTAACAGTAGTAATCTTTGTCCTAATAAATACACAATAATACTACGTATATTGAACGTGTAAATTAATAGATTAAAATATGAATGTGACAATAATTATTAACATATATGTATTACATAATATGTATTTAATCATAAAAAACATATTTTTTTTGTTGGTAGCGTTTTAAATTGAATCGTTTATTCGAGAAGGGCTCATGTCCACTTTTTGTCAAAATTAGTATTATGACGGTTTTGTATCACAGACAGGTATATACGTTTTATGCCAAGACGACATTACCATATGGTTAACGGAACAGCACCTACCTTGCAAAAAAAAAGCCATTTATTCTAGAAAGGGCTCATGTCCAGGACATGTCCTCTTTAAATACTAAATTAATATTTAAAAAGTAAAATATTGTTGTGTTTTTACTTTTTCGTTTATTTTATAACATGCTTATACTACTGTGCAGTATTGTGATATACATCTGTGACAAATTTTATTTCAAAACATTCATCAGTTTTTGTTTTACGCTTGGTTTTGTACGACGCTAAAAGTGCATTCGGATTTTTACAATTTCTAATTATAATGAGCAAAGAAAATTTGCATTAAATTTTGTTTGCGAAATGAAATTTCGGGTGCAGAAACGTTAAGGATGTTGCAGAAAGCCCTCGGGGACCATGATTTGTCGGAAAGGAATGTTTACAAGTGGTATAAGCAGTTCAAAGAAGGCCGTGAAAGTGTTTAAGGCCATGTTGACAGTTTTCATCGATTATCGTGGTGTTGTCCATTCAGAATTCCTTCCACCCGGCCAAACCATCAACAAATAGTATTATTTGAGTGTTATGCGTCGTTTGCGTTACGCTGTTAGCAAGAAGAGGTCAGAATTGTGAGCAGACAATTCTTGGTATTTGCACCACGATATTGCACCTTCTCACACTGCGCTCGTTCTTGTGACTTTTTCGCCAAAAATTCGATCCATATCGTTCCACAACCTCCGTATTTGTCTGATTTAGCACCGTGTGACTTCTGGCTATTCCCGAAACCGACGACAACGACTACTGCGGGAAATCATTTTGAGCCGATAGAAGATATAAAACGTGAATCGCTACGCGCTTTGAAGGCTACCCCGGAAGGCGACTTTAATTCTTGTTTCGAAAATTCGAAAATACGTTAGCATAAGTGTATTGTGTCGGGAGGGGATTACTTTGAAGGCGACGAAATACAGAAGAATAAATAAATATTTTTTCAAATAAATAAAAACTGGCTTTACGTTTTGGCCACAGTAGTACAGTCAGAAACATTCAGATGTATACGGCTCATATTTAGAGGGAAATTTAAAGATAAAGTTAAAAACCAAACAGAAGATATCATATTTAAAATTTTATTTTGCTGCCGCGTAGCGGGGAGACTTAAGCTTGAGGCACATAGGTTTCGTTTCGTTTCGTTTCGTTCCGCCTTTTAAGTAGAATGTGTCAAAACGTATGGAAAACCGAAAACCTTGTCACAATGTTAAGTTCAAAAACGAAACGAAACGAAAAGGTTGATGAAATTTCAATAAAAACTTAAACCGTAACCTCAATGTATTAATTTTGACGTTTGTAATAAACGAAATTTGTTGTGACTGTGAGTGAACCAAATAAAAATAAAGTTAACAACAAATTAAATTCTTATTAAATATATATATAATAAATAATATAATTAATTAAAGTATTTTTAATATAATTAAAGTGTCAAATAATAATAAAAAAAAACGAAACGAAACGAAACTTATGTGCCAGGGTGCCGGATGGAAAACGAAACGAAATGAAACGAAACGAAACGAAACGAAACCTATGTGCCTCAAGCTTTAAGCTTGAGGCACATAGGTTTCGTTTCGTTTCGTTTCGTTTCATTTCGTTTCGTTTTCCATCCGGCACCCTGGCACATAAGTTTCGTTTCGTTTCGTTTTTTTTTATTATTATTTGACACTTTAATTATATTAAAAATACTTTAATTAATTATATTATTTATTATATATATATTTAATAAGAATTTAATTTGTTGTTAACTTTATTTTTATTTGGTTCACTCACAGTCACAACAAATTTCGTTTACTACAAACGTCAAAATTAATACATTGAGGTTACGGTTTAAGTTTTTATTGAAATTTCATCAACCTTTTCGTTTCGTTTCGTTTTTGAACTTAACATTGTGACAAGGTTTTCGGTTTTCCATACGTTTTGACACATTCTACTTAAAAGGCGGAACGAAACGAAACGAAACGAAACCTATGTGCCTCAAGCTTTAATGTATTTCAATTTGTAAAAATTGCTTGTAGTCATAGGCTTGTATATCTAGTAGGCATTGAGTGATGCGACTATGGGAATAGGGGTGATAATTTTTTTTTACACTTTTATACATACATTTTTGTACAGGAGCAAAAATAAAAGAGAACAGGAGCAAAAATTAAAAAAAAAAAGTTGTAAAAACGTTTACATTTTGCGCGTCTCTTTTTAGTTCATATTTGGGGGAATCACATTTCTTTTTCAGCAGCAGTTTTGAATGAATTTCAAGCAAACATTTTTGCAAATTCATACAAAACTGAAGTTAAAACTAATGAACACATGTAAAATTATTTCAGTTGGCCGTTCTTATTGGCTTTCAATAATAAATTACAATAAATATAAGAACAATCATATATGTAATTAAACAAAATTAGTTTTAACACTCACCTCAAATTAGTTTCATGAATTTCACTTGTTAAAATAAATAAAGGATCCGTTCCAAATTAATATTTTCTTTTGGATTTATTGTAATTTGTAACTACTCACTCAATAAAATTTTTATAATAAATGATGAACATTTGAACAACGATTCTAGAACAATATTCTAGCAGTGTTGAACGATGTGAAAATTGGTTGCATTATATTAAGGGACAATTTAAACGGGCATACAAGAAAACATTTTTGGCGACAAACATTAGCATCAAAAATAATAAATTGGCATCACAAATAATAGTTTGGCACCACATATGAAAAAACATACAAATATTTTTGAAGGACATTATTAAATACTGTGGCGACAAACATTGACATCAAAATTAATAAATTGGCAACAAATATAATATTTTGGAACAAAAAAAAATAATTTTTAGTAGTAAAAAAAAAAAAAAAAATGAGACAAAAAATTAAATTTAATCGATACAAATTATTTAATATTTGATGGGGGATCGATATAAAATATTGCAGTGTCATTAATAGATTCTATATAATCCGCTCCTACGTGCGGCACGCAGTGCGACATGTTTGCGTATCCTGGCTCCTACGTCCCTCGAAGTTTAAATCTAAGGCCCCTCGGAGGGCTAAGCGGGGGGGAGCGAAGCGACCTCCCGCGTGCCCGTGAGAGTTACCGAAGCCGTTAGCCTCTACAATTCTAAGTTAAATTAGGGATCTCCATTTTCCAGAATATTTTAAAACTAATTTCAATTTTTTAATTTTTAATTTATTTATTTATAAATTTGTTGCCAGTTAATTATTTTTGTCGCCCAAAATATTTATTTCGATGCCAAAAAATAATTTTTTGTGTACCCTTCCAATAGTGCCAAAAAATTATAAATGTTGCCAAATTATTATCATAAAGATGCCAAGAAATTTTTGTTTGTTGCTCATTAATTTGTGCCGTTTCATTATTTTTTTGTATCTCAAATATTAATTTTTTGTGTGCCGGTTTATTGCCAACCTTATATTAAACAATAAACCAATATTTATTGCAGTTTTGTATGGGTTTTTTGTTACCCATGAAGCCTGAATTCCATATTGAATAATTTACTGAGCTGACTTGGAGATGGAAAAAGACAAAAAAAAAATAATCTATCAGGCCTGTCTCATGAAAATTGGTGGGCGACCCATTTGCAACCTAAGGCCGCCCCTAGACATAACGTTTAACTGCACAAATTTAACTGCACAAATTAATCGATGCAATATATTTGAGCATGTAGATGATAAAACTGCAGTTTTTAAATATTGCGCAATTGACTTGTGCAATACAAAAAAAAATTGTCTTTTCGCTTTCGCTTGCGCAAGTTAATTTGCAAATCGTTGCGTGTAGGGAAAATTGGTACATTTTTATTCAGTTTTGGTTTCGATAGGCGCGTTTAATTATATGTATACGTCATAGTAATTTTAGTAATTTTTTTACCAACATAACAAAAATAAATTTTACTTTAAATTTACTATGGTCTCTTTTCGAATGTGCTAAAAGGTAAAAATGTTTGATTTTATGACAGTTGTAGTCTTATACCCTTGTAACAACCGCTTGTGGTTGTTATGTTTTATTTAATCTAAAATCTGTAATTGCGGTTGGAAATCCCAACAAGGTTCAATGTTTATCCACTGCGCTGCATAAAATCTCTTCCACTACACGTCATTCTTTCTTTGGCTTAATTTGTAATAGAAAATATATTTTTTTTTTGGTAGAGTGTACCATTTAGCATTTTATACTTCTCCTTATTTTGGTCGGTTACTCGATTCGTTTTATCATTTTTTGTTTGATGGTATGTAATGACGTGTAGTGGTTGGTGTGTTGCTTCATCTGTTTTGTTTTGGTTAGCGCGTGGATTTTCCATGTAAATGGAATGTTCCAGTGATTAAATTAAATAGTATTGGTGTGTGCGAGTCGATTTTTGGGTGCGGTTGTATGTATATACGCCACCCGAAATTTATCGGTCGGGTTAATGTTTTCTTTAGTAAATAATTTTTGGGTGGGGGAATAAATTTTTATTTTTTGTACGCGTCGGGAATTTTTATTTTTTAGTCTAGTTTTGATTTTTGAAATGCGAGGGTCTAAGTTGAAATTTTTGGGTGATCAAGTTTGGGATTTTGTAAAGTCAAGTTTGGTTGAGAAAAACCTCCATATTGTGTAAATTAAGTTTATAAAAAAAAAAAATATAATTAAATAATTTTGGTGGTAGTATAAATGCCGAGTGGCGTATTTGATTTTTTTTTTTTATATTCAAATAATAATAAAATTTTGTGATAATAATTAAGAAAATTTCTTGAATATAAACTGTTGCATCTAGACTTAAGAATCAAGTAAAAGAAAAAAACAAACTAAATACATAGAATAGTTGTATTTTAATTAATTTGTATAAAAACAGTTATCTTTTGTATAATAATAAGGCCGGATGGCTAATAAATATTATGTAGTTCTGTGATATACAATTTTTTTTCTCATTCATTTATATTAATGGCGTCATGAATTTTTTGTCTGTCTAACAATCAATCAAATAACCATAAAGCCTAGAAACTTTCTTTTGTTTAAATATATGCCATATGACTAATAATACATGTTGTGAATTTCAATAAATATCATAAGATCAGTGAGCACTGACGTATTAACAGGGTGCCTCAAATAAAAAAAAAAAAATAAAATAAAAATAGCTGGATACTGTTCTTGGTTGAGATACGGCTGGTGCTCGAGTGAACCAGTCATATAAAGTTTAGTGACCAGGTGATCCTCAAACAAAAAAAAAAAAATAAAAAAAAAACATAAATAAGTTTAAATCAGATCAAATATAGTATCCTGGAATGTTTGGCTGATTGTGGGTTTGTGGCAGCAACTCCTCCTAAAGGAGTGGGGTTCGTGGGTCCAGAGGGGGCTGCTGATTGTTCCTGCGTCGGCGCTGGTAGCTGAATTTTTGTGGTCGGACGGGCCAGAATTTTTATTATTATTCAGGTAAGGTGTGTGAGGCCAAAATAAATAAAGAACGCCGCTCACACCGTGTGGTTTTTTTAATTAAATTTTGTGAACCAAACTTGGGTTTTTTTTTGTTTTATTGTTATATTTTTTTTTATTATATATTTAAATTTTTTTAACGGATTTTACAGGTTCCGGGTGGCGTCATATGCGACACCCCAAATCGATTCGCACCACATTTTTTTTTCTGGTTTTATTTTCATTAACGGTTCATTTTTTTTTCTTTCAAATTTTTGTTTTTCTCATTTCATTATTCTCATTTCATTTTTTTCGATTTGGGTTTTTTCCTGCGTAATTACAGTTTTTTCCCTCTTTTATCATTTTCAAGTTTTTAGTGATGTGTAACTAAATAGTTCTTTGTGATCGCGTGAGGATGGGCGGCCTTATGCTGACCTAGGCCTTGAGCAGGGTCGCCGGAGTGGCACCGGCGTCCCTGTCGAACGCAAATTTTGTTTTTATGATTATCTACCACTGTGGTCGTGGCACAGTAGAATAATTTTCTTGTCCCCTTCGTTTTATCTCTATGCGGTTATCAAGCATAGCAATATGTCTGGTAACCCCCACGCCTAGCGGCGAGCTTCAGCCAGTGCAATACCGCAACCAGACCTCTATTGCTGTGTTCTGTTTAACAAAATCCCTTTTGGGGGATTTTGTTACAGTGGCGCCCAAACTTTCGGCTAATTTTGTTTTGCTTTTCGTCTTTAATGTCACAATTTTTTTCAGCTTACTTGTTGTGAGTACCACGTGCAAAGTCCAACGCTTGCGTTGTTTGAGCTTGCACGGGTGCTCACATCAACGTTTTCTGCCCGATCAACATTCAAATCTGCATTGCAACCAGCGTAAGCTGTTTGATTGCATGCAGATGAGAATGTTGATCCCTATTCTCAGCTCGTCTGATGAATGGGCTTACCATTTCTGCCATGTGGCATTGATTGTGGTTAAGCTCATTCTTCTTTCGTTCTGAGTTTAGTCTTTTTAAATTTTTAAAGTCTTCGTACCCTACAATTAATTTAATTTTTTTATTTCAGTCCGACTACCTTCATGGGGAGGGATCACAGCATGTTCTAACCTTTGGTTATTTGATCTTGCTGGATCGCTCGTCATGTTGGTTCCATGTGTCATGGGTGTTGGGATCGCGAACTTGTTGTTTCCACCAATGTGGTGTTGATTGGACAGTTCGTGATCGCAGTACTCATTGGCACATCTTTAGTCAATTTCTACTTTCAGGTAAAATTTTATTTTTCAAATTTTTTTGTTCAATTCTAATTAAACTACTGGGACCACAGTGGTAATTTTTATTATTTTTATTATTATAGCGTTCGTGTCTGGCTCAGCATGGGGCCGTGATCATCTCTCGCGTGATCACATTTTGTATTTTTTGTACAAGTAATACGCTTTACTTATTTTTCTTTTGCTTTTTCATTTTTTTTGGGAATTTTTTTTGATTATTGGTTGTTTTCAGTTTTGGTTAATGGAGCAGCTAAAATACTATTAATAATTTTGGTCAGTTCATTTTTTTTTATAATTCTATTTCGGTATTTTGATTTTTTTGTTTTTGGTTATATTTTGCGTGCGAATGAATTCAGGCAATAATAATCTACCGTGGGATAGACCGGCAAGTGCGGTTGTTCATACAGTGTTTGAGTCGAGTGATAGTAGTGCTTTACCGCGGATAAGTCCTTGGGATAACCATAGTAATTTTCCAGCACCTCAATCCTTCCGACTTGTTGATATCTACGTGATTATTATAGTTATAATTTAAAAAGTTCATTCTAATTTTCATTATTTTGTCAAATTATTTTCATTAATTTTTTTTTCGGTTTTGGGATATTGATATTTAAATTAATTTTTTTCTTTCGGTAATTTTTTTGTGTATATACATATATATATATATATATAAATATAATTCATTTTCTTTATTTTATTTTTTTTTTGTCTCTCACATTCAGTTCAATAGTAAACTCAGTAAACATAAATTCTTTTGTCCTTTAAATTATATTGAGGTATTAAGCAACACTTTAGATTCCAACACATTACCTTGGGATAGACTGGCGAGTACGGATGAGAAAAAGGTTTTGAGTTGAGCGCTAGTTCAGTATTGACGCGAGTGGTCCAGTGGATAGTAATTTGTGCTCGCAGCTCCTCAAACAGCCCGGCTTGTGGATATCTACTTGGTCATAGTGAGTCTAATTTGAGATTGGTGCTTCAATGTATGTTTTCAATAAATTTCTTTAAATAATTAATTAATAATTTAAAAAATTTTTTTTTTCTGCTTTAAATTAAGTAATTCTATCTTGTTTTTCATATATATATATGTATATATTCAAATATTTTTATAGTTAATTTTTTTTTTTGATGGGTAAAATTTATTTTTTTTCAGTAATTGCTTCAATTAAATAATTTGTTTGATTTTTTTTGTGGAATTGCCAGTATCGCTGGTTTTCATTTATTATTTACGTTAAATTTTAATAACTTTTGATTTAGGTAATTTTAATTATAATTATAATTTATTCAGTTTTCTATAAAGTAAATATAAGTTAGAAATTTTTTAAAATAATATTTTTAGTTTACATTTATTAAAAATTAATTCTCATTACTTTTAAAATCACGTTTAAATTCAATTTTGGTTAATTTTTTTTTGTAGCTTTAAATTTTTTTTTTTTTTCTCTGTTTCACTCAATCTTTTCATAATGGACGAATTAATTAAGGCATTTAATGTGGATCCTAATTCAATTGATCAGGCGGAAATGATGAGAGTATTGACGGCTCAAGTTCAACTGCTGACCAACGAAGTGAGAATACAGCTGGATGCGGAACAAGCAGCCGGTGTGCATAGTCAGTTAAATCCAACGTTAAAAATTCCTGTTCCGGAGGTGTCTTTTGGGCCACCTCCTCACCCTGATTTTGCTGGTCCTGCAAGAGATCCACTTGTTTCCACGGCGATAAACCCGCAGGACAATAATTTGCCTGAATTAACTCATTCTTTCATGGAACCTGTCTCTAAAGAGCGTTCATCTCCGGAGCAGGCCACCCAACGTCCTAATTTTCAGTCAGCACCAGATGCTAGAGATCTTCATAATAGTACTTTGAATCCCGTGCCTTCAGCAATTCATAATCCATCTATTCAATATAATCCTGATTTCAATAGACGTTCTTTATCTCGATGTGGGATTTCCTACACAGGTTCACCTTCTGGTATCACTGTGGACATGTTCCTTTTCCAGCTGGACTCTGTAGTGAAATCCAACAATCTCTCACCTTCTTCTGTACTTCTGGATCTGCATCTTGTCCTGAAAGATGTGGCACTGCAGTGGTACTGGACCTACCGCAGGTATAATCCTTCAGCACCTTGGGATAGCCTCCGATTAGCCTTCCAAGAAAGATTTAAAGATAGGCGTACTCCCTACGAAATTCGTCGTATGGTTGAGTCTCGCAAACAGTTACCTAACGAATCATTCTTGGAATTTTATCATCACATGTGGAATTTGGCCCTGCAGTGTCACACCCCTTACAGCGACGATGAATTCATACAACTACTGATGAACAATATGAAGCCTGTCCTTCAGTATCAACTTACTGATCGACACTTCTCACATATCAATGAGCTCATCAAAAGTTGTACTTCATGGGAAGATTCGCTAAAACGTTTTCGTTCTCCACCTGATTACTCGATGCACCCTCGTCGTAGTATCAATGAACTCGGTGTTGAGAGAATGTATGATTCAGAACCAGTCGTTCCAACTTCTAATCCGTCAGTTTTATCCGCAGATACGTCAGGAACCGCATATCGCGTGCCATCTGGTGTTTTTGTTCCGACGTCCGAATCTGTGCAACATATTTCTGCGATTAGCCCAAGTCACTCTTACCGTGTCCCAATGGGAACATCGGCTACAACTTCTACGTCATTTAAATTCCCTTCTACTTCAACTACACCCAATGTAACCAATACCTCTAGATCTGGCCGTAATTACATTTGCTATAATTGTTCTGATATAGGGCATGGTTTTCAAGACTGTCCTCGTCCTCACTTGGGTGCCTTTTGCTATCGTTGTGGTCTCAAAGGCACCATCTCAACAAATTGTGTTCGTTGTGCGGGAAACCAGACCAGTGGTTCATGGAGATCGGGGAACCAGGAACCACAGACCATCTCAACCCCAACAATAATTACCAAAGTAGATGCAGTCAGCAATACCGACCCAGAGTTTCGGAAGAGACTGATGCCAGATGGAAAGAATCAGTCGAACCAGTGAAAGTTCGCGTTGAGTCCTTTGACTCCGCAATCTCTTCTGGATCTGGTTCAGCTGGTTCCGACCTAATGGTATCGGACTCTTGCTTGCCTGTTTCTCCACCTGAATGTCGAGTAAATTCCTTTTCCAAATTGGAACACTCCATTCCTTCAACTTCTTCATTTAACAATAGTTCTAATTTTTCTGATTCCGTTCCGTCTCTCCCCAACACTTTTGGGAAACTCATCTCAGCTCAGTTACTTCGCTCAAAAAAATACTGGGAGCAACGTCGGATTTTGCGATCCTTTGTTGTTTCTTCAGTACTCGGTTCTGAGACAAGCGATAAACGGCCTTATGCCGATATTCTTGTCAATGATGTTCCATACCGAGGTCTATTAGATAGTGGAGCGAGTGTAAGTGTGTTGGGTTGTGGTTCTGAAAAGTTGTTGGCGGACAACAACCTTCATATTCATAATTTTCCTACTTCTATTCAGACTGCGAGTGGTCAATCTCAGAACGTCATTGGTTACATAAATGTTCAGGTTAGCTTTAATTCCCAATCTCATTACATGCGATTCTTTTTAGTACCTTCTCTAAAGCAATCTCTTTATTTAGGGATTGACTTTTGGAATAAATTCGGCATTACTTTGCAATTACCTGCGTTGAGTGAATTATCGGACTCCGCAGAAATATCTTGTTCTCCTAAATTCCATTCTCTCTCTCCAGATGATAACTTAAAGCTCTCTACAATAGTTAAAAAATTTCCGTCAAGTGCTAAAATGGGTCTTGGACGAACTACATTAATCTCTCATGAGATTGATGTTGGTGAATCCAAGCCTGTTAAGCAACGTTTTTACTCTGTTTCTCCTGCTAAGCAAAAACTAATGTACGATGAGCTAAATAGGATGTTATCACTGGATGTGATTGAAGAAAGCCACAGTTCATGGTGTTCTCCTGTCACCATGGTGCATAAGGCTAATGGCCAAGTACGCTTGTGTTTGGATGCCCGTGAGGTGAACAAGGTGACGGTCAGGGATGCGTATCCGCTTCCACTTATCAACGGATTGTTGGGTCGTTTGGATCAAACTCGCTATATATCAACTATTGATCTAAAAGATGCCTTTTGGCAGATCCCTCTTGACCCGCAATCCCGAGATAAGACGGCGTTTACTGTCCCTGGTCGTCCCTTGTACCACTTCAAGGTCATGCCCTTTGGGTTGTGCAACGCTCCCCAAACACTGTGTCGCCTTATGCATCGGGTGATTCCTTATCAACTGCACGACAAAGTATTCGTCTACCTTGATGATTTATTGGTTACTTCGTCCACTTTTGATGAACACTTGGAACTTTTGGAAGTTGTGGCTTCGTTGCTAGTAAAGGCTGGTTTAACCATAAATTTAGAAAAGAGTCAGTTTGTTTTGAAGGAGGTTAAATACCTGGGTTATTTAGTGGGTGATGGTTGCCTTCGCACCAACCCAGAAAAATGTAAGGCAATTAGAGAATTTCCTCGACCAAAAACAACTAAACAAATACGTAGTTTCTTGGGTTTATGTGGGTGGTATAGGCGTTTTATTAAAAACTTCGCGTCTTTAGCTGCTCCACTAACTGATCTGACAGGGAAAAAATCTAAGTCTAAATGGAATCTTCACGCTGAGGAATCCTTCCAATCTCTTAAATTATCTTTGTCGTCTGCTCCTGTTTTGGCTAATCCTGACTATGGGCGCCCTTTCTTTATCCAATGTGACGCAAGTGCTGTTGGCGTGGGTAGTGTACTTTTTCAGCTTGATCCTGATGGCGCTGAACACCCCATTGAATTCTTTTCTCACAAATTAAATGCCGCTCAGCGAAATTATTCTGTAACTGAGTTGGAGTGTTACGCAGCAGTACTTAGCGTCCAGAAGTTTCGGCCCTATATCGAGGGATACCCGTTCACGATTTATACCGATCACGCTAGTCTCCGCTGGTTGATGTCCCAAAAAGATCTATCTGGTAGACTCGCCCGCTGGAGTTTAAAGCTGCAAGCGTACAAATTTGATATCGGATATCGTAAAGGAACGGTGAATGTTGTACCTGATGCCCTCTCCAGAGCTTTTTATAGTGAGCCCACAGACGATGTAAGTAATGATCAACCTTTTCCTCCTGTTGAAACTACTTTGAATGATGATTCCTCCTTACCTTGTAATTCTCCTGTGATACAAGAAAATGTGTCCAGTTTAAATTCTTCAAGTGACAATTCGGTTCTACATATTGATCTTAACTCTTCAGCTTTTCAGGACGATGAATATGTACAACAGATCAATCGAGTACGACTATTAAAAGATTGCGATCACAACTTCAAAATTCGTGATAATAAACTCTTGATCTTACCTTCCTACGCTTCTCGTTATACGTCCACTGATTTGTCTGAATGGAAGTTAGTAGTTCCGTTGTCCTTGACTGCAAACTTAATTGAACTGGCTCATTCTTCTCCTACTTCTGCTCATATGGGTATTAAAAAAACTGTGGAACGACTTCAACGGCAATTTTTCTGGTTTGGTATGACTAAACAAATCAAACTTTTCATCTCTAATTGTTTACAATGCAAGATGAATAAGCCTGTAAATTTTAGCACTCAACCTTTGATGGGTTCTCAAACTGAGTCTACCAGACCTTTTGAAAAATTGTTCGTTGATTTCCTTGGACCATATCCTCGCTCCAAACGAGGTAATACCTGTATCGCTATAGTGTTGGATCATTATTCAAAGTTTGTTCTAGTCAAACCATTGCGTGAAGCTTCCGCCTCTTCTCTGTGTAACTTTTTGGAAAATGATGTGTTTTTACTTTTCTCTGTACCTGCAGTGATTACTTCTGATAATGGCAAACAATTCATATCTAACTTATTTAAAGATCTCTTGAAAAAATATAATGTTGATCATATACGTACTCCTATTTACTCTCCTCAAAGCAACGCTTCTGAGAGAGTTAATCGGACGTTACTGTCTAGTATTCGTTCTTATCTTGATGATCATGCACATAATGAATGGGATTGCCATCTCTCTGAAATCACTGCAGCATTGCGAAATGTTAAACACGACGTCACGAATTTTTCTCCTCACTATTTGGTCTTTGGTCAACACATGTCATTAAACGGTTCAGATTATGCTTTACGTAAACTTTTATCTCCTCAGGATGATAACGAAATACATGTGTTGTCCAAATCTAATAGATTAAATCTTATTCGTGATCAAATAACTCATTACCTGAAAGTTGCACATGAGAAATCAGCGGTTCGATATAATTTGCGTAGTAAAACTAGGAATTTCCTGCCTGATCAACCTGTGTTTGTCCGATCCTTCGCACAAAGTAGTGCTCCTGATAGATTTTCTGCAAAGTTAGCTGCTAAGTTTATTCCTGCTTTTATCATTGATAAAATCGGAACAGTCTCTTATAATATCAGAAATCTTGATGGAAAACCTTTGGGAGTTTATCATGCCAAGGATATACGATTGTGACAAATTATTAGTGAAATTTTTTCTCCTTCCCTCTTACTTTCATGCCTGGCTTTGAGATCTTTTCTCGGGTGTGAGTCGTCCCCACGCTGTAACAACCGCTTGTGGTTGTTATGTTTTATTTAATCTAAAATCTGTAATTGCGGTTGGAAATCCCAACAAGGTTCAATGTTTATCCACTGCGCTGCATAAAATCTCTTCCACTACACGTCATTCTTTCTTTGGCTTAATTTGTAATAGAAAATATATTTTTTTTTGGTAGAGTGTACCATTTAGCATTTTATACTTCTCCTTATTTTGGTCGGTTACTCGATTCGTTTTATCATTTTTTGTTTGATGGTATGTAATGACGTGTAGTGGTTGGTGTGTTGCTTCATCTGTTTTGTTTTGGTTAGCGCGTGGATTTTCCATGTAAATGGAATGTTCCAGTGATTAAATTAAATAGTATTGGTGTGTGCGAGTCGATTTTTGGGTGCGGTTGTATGTATATACGCCACCCGAAATTTATCGGTCGGGTTAATGTTTTCTTTAGTAAATAATTTTTGGGTGGGGGAATAAATTTTTATTTTTTGTACGCGTCGGGAATTTTTATTTTTTAGTCTAGTTTTGATTTTTGAAATGCGAGGGTCTAAGTTGAAATTTTTGGGTGATCAAGTTTGGGATTTTGTAAAGTCAAGTTTGGTTGAGAAAAACCTCCATATTGTGTAAATTAAGTTTATAAAAAAAAAAAATATAATTAAATAATTTTGGTGGTAGTATAAATGCCGAGTGGCGTATTTGATTTTTTTTTTTTATATTCAAATAATAATAAAATTTTGTGATAATAATTAAGAAAATTTCTTGAATATAAACTGTTGCATCTAGACTTAAGAATCAAGTAAAAGAAAAAAACAAACTAAATACATAGAATAGTTGTATTTTAATTAATTTGTATAAAAACAGTTATCTTTTGTATAATAATAAGGCCGGATGGCTAATAAATATTATGTAGTTCTGTGATATACAATTTTTTTTCTCATTCATTTATATTAATGGCGTCATGAATTTTTTGTCTGTCTAACAATCAATCAAATAACCATAAAGCCTAGAAACTTTCTTTTGTTTAAATATATGCCATATGACTAATAATACATGTTGTGAATTTCAATAAATATCATAAGATCAGTGAGCACTGACGTATTAACAGGGTGCCTCAAATAAAAAAAAAAAAATAAAATAAAAATAGCTGGATACTGTTCTTGGTTGAGATACGGCTGGTGCTCGAGTGAACCAGTCATATAAAGTTTAGTGACCAGGTGATCCTCAAACAAAAAAAAAAAAATAAAAAAAAAACATAAATAAGTTTAAATCAGATCAAATATAGTATCCTGGAATGTTTGGCTGATTGTGGGTTTGTGGCAGCAACTCCTCCTAAAGGAGTGGGGTTCGTGGGTCCAGAGGGGGCTGCTGATTGTTCCTGCGTCGGCGCTGGTAGCTGAATTTTTGTGGTCGGACGGGCCAGAATTTTTATTATTATTCAGGTAAGGTGTGTGAGGCCAAAATAAATAAAGAACGCCGCTCACACCGTGTGGTTTTTTTAATTAAATTTTGTGAACCAAACTTGGGTTTTTTTTTGTTTTATTGTTATATTTTTTTTTATTATATATTTAAATTTTTTTAACGGATTTTACAGGTTCCGGGTGGCGTCATATGCGACACCCCAAATCGATTCGCACCACATTTTTTTTTCTGGTTTTATTTTCATTAACGGTTCATTTTTTTTTCTTTCAAATTTTTGTTTTTCTCATTTCATTATTCTCATTTCATTTTTTTCGATTTGGGTTTTTTCCTGCGTAATTACAGTTTTTTCCCTCTTTTATCATTTTCAAGTTTTTAGTGATGTGTAACTAAATAGTTCTTTGTGATCGCGTGAGGATGGGCGGCCTTATGCTGACCTAGGCCTTGAGCAGGGTCGCCGGAGTGGCACCGGCGTCCCTGTCGAACGCAAATTTTGTTTTTATGATTATCTACCACTGTGGTCGTGGCACAGTAGAATAATTTTCTTGTCCCCTTCGTTTTATCTCTATGCGGTTATCAAGCATAGCAATATGTCTGGTAACCCCCACGCCTAGCGGCGAGCTTCAGCCAGTGCAATACCGCAACCAGACCTCTATTGCTGTGTTCTGTTTAACAAAATCCCTTTTGGGGGATTTTGTTACACCCTTGACAGACTAGGGATTAGCTAAGCGCGATTAGTGATTTTTTCGAGATTATCCGTAGTGTGTCAAGTACACACATTAATTATATAAATGTGATAATGTAATACCCGCAGAGACATCGAAATTCAATGTATGTTTGGCATTATGGAAAAAATATTTATAAATATATTTAATGAAATTCGAATGATTTTGTGTTTTAAAATAAATATTTTTTATGAAAGCAACAAACATTTTTGTTTCACTTTAAAAATAATGTTACTACTTACAATAATCAATCAGGTGGCTCGGCGTCTTAAACAACAAACTTTTAACAAACTTGTAACAAACTTTTAACTACACACTCACTCTATAAAATTTTTATACTAAATGAACAACTTTATGGTCGGCAGTTCCTTATATAAATTTTTGTAATAATAATTTATTCTAGAACAATATTCTAGCAGTGTTGAACGATGTGAAAATTGGTTGCATTATATTAAACAATAAACCAATATTTATTGCACTTTTGTATGGGTTTTTTGTTACCCATAAAGCCTGAATTCCATATTGAATAACCGTGCGGTCAAGAATTCAGCCGCTGCATAGTTTTAATCCACCACAAATCCATATGCGTTGACACACTAGGGATTAGTTTCTAGCAGAGAAATAAAATATTGCTGAAATATAGCTAGCAAATCAGATGAACTCATTTTTTAATTCAATATTTCTAAGATTTATACATTAAAAAAAACACACTAGATTTTCTTTATCCTTAAAATTTATTCAGCACAAATTGTTTAAGATGTCATTGATTTTATAACTTCTATCGTAAATTCACGCCACTTGCATTTTCATCAATGTTTAAATAATTATTTCACATTGTAGTGCCACTTGTACCATCACTAAACCCAATACAACGAGATAAGCTCGAAAATTTTCAAAGATTAGTGCACTAATCTCGATTAGTGACTAATCCTCAAATAAAACGTGATTAGCTAATCTTCAACTTGACACACTACGGATAATCTCGAAAAAATCACTAATCGCGCTTAGCTAATCCCTAGTCTGTCAAGGGTATAAGACTGCTACGTTACAAATTTTTTCCTATTAGGCATTACGAATACGAATACGAACAAAAATTGTACGAATTCGTGCCATTTGTATTTTTGAATACGAATACGTTTATTTCTTGTACGAATTCGTGTAAGCATGATTCGTAAATTTCCCTTATTTCGCAATTCGAATTCGTGCAGTTTTTGTACGTTCATGAACGGATTTTGTTTCGATCACATAATAGTTAACGACACCAAAAATAAACAAGCAATAAATGCAAGATGTACCTACACAAGAAATTTATATTTTTAATTTTATTTTTATTTTTAAAAGACAATTAAAAACTAAAAACCAATTTTTTTAAACTGAAAATATTTTTTAATTAGCAAAATTTCACATAATATTTAATGTGCTATATATTATTTACATAGCCCAAATTGTTGCATTAAATGCTATATACATAGTCCAATTTATTGCATGTGTAATATGCTATATATGTACATAGCCCAATATGTTGCATTAAATGCCCTCAACGCCACAATCACAATAAACTAAATAAAACTAAAATTTTACGAAATATGTATTTTTCTAGGTACAGATTTGTATTTGGTTTTATTTAATAAAATTATTTTAGTTTGATGTAAAATAATATTTATCAAACATGGCACGAATTCCATTTTATTCACGTAGCCAATTAAAAACTAAATTGATTTCAAAATTTTGACATATTTACGTTTATTTTCCGTTTTACACTGTCAACAAAATTTCCCTTTGCCTACACTACAAAAATTAAAATATACTGTACGTTGGTATTCAGGAATACCAAAGCATTTACGGATCGAATTGCATTTTCGTTTCGTATACAGATTCGTATCGTATTTAATAGAAATCAATAGAATATTTGGCATGTTAGTAGAAAGTAATTGAATCGTTTATTCTTGAAAGGGCTCATGCCCACTTTTTCAAATTTGTAATTTAGGGCTTTTTGCAAGTCACATATTTTTTTTAATATTTATTACGTTTACAGTATCAAATGCTCTTTGAGAAGGTTCTGGAATATGGCCATGAAGTTCTGGATGAAGTTCTGGAATATGGCCATGTATGATGGAACTTGGCTATTTCTCAAACGATTAGGATGAAACTCGAAAGGTAAAATGAAAATGGTATTCTAAAATGATTTTTAGATGAAGTTCTGGAATATGGCCAAGTAGGATGAAACTTGGCTATTTATCAACCGATTAGGATGAAATTCGACAGGTACAATGAAAATGGGATTCTAAAATGATTTTTAGACGAAGTTCTGGAATATGGCCATGTATGATGGAACTTGGCTATTTATCAATTGATTAGGATGAAACTCGAGAGGTACAATGAAAATGGGATTCTAAAATGATTTTTAGACGAAGTTCTGGAATATGGCCAAGTAGGATTGAACTTCGTTATTTCTCAACCGATTAGGATGAAATTTGAAAGGTACAAGGGTAATTGTGATTTAAAAATGATTTATAGATGTAGGTCTGGAATATGGTCAAGTTTCATAATATTTGACTATATTCCAGAACTTCCTCTAAAAATCATTTTAGAATCCCATTTCCATTGTACATGCTCAATTTCATCAAAATTGGATAAGAAATGGGCAAGTTCCTTTCTAATTGGCCATATTCCAGAACTTCCTCTAAAAATCATTTAAGAATCCCATTTCCATCGTACATGCTCAATTTCATCAAAATCGGATAAGAAATGGCCAAGTTCCTTCCTAATTGGCCATATTCCAGAACCTCCTCTAAAAATCATTTACGAGTCCCATTTCCATTGTGCATGCTCAATTTCATCAAAATCGGATAAGAAATGGCCAAGTTCCTTCCTAATTGGCCATATTCCACAACTTTATCTAAAAACCATTTTAGAAACCCATTTCCACCGCCCACGTCAAATTTCATCAAAATCGGTCAAGAAACAGGTAAGTGCCACTTTAATTGGCCACTTTTTAATCTTGTATCACAATCATAGTTTTGTAATAATAAATATTGAACAGAAGTTCTCATCTTACCAGTAACAGGAAAAAAAATGTTTTTAACAGACCCGTTATGCCAGTATAATTTGTAGCTCTTATCAATTTTTTTGAGTAGTGAAATTTTTCTTATTGATATTTTGGATAATTATCAATAAATGGAGTCGATTATTGATAAGTTAAAACTTTTGGTGCAACAGAACTACGAAAAACTTATCAAAAACCTCAAACTTATCGCTTATTATTATTATTATTATTATTACTTGAGGGCCATGTGGGGGCTCAAGCCACCCCGCACTGCGACCTAAAAGATCTTTTGTGCATTAAGCCCTACTTAATTATCCGTCCAGTCAATATTCAAGCTCTTAATGAACCTGATAATACTGCCTAACGGTACATGATACATACTATCTGGGCTCATTGCTCTCCCTCCTAGATGTTTTAATTATCCGTCCAGCCAATATTCAGGCTCATAAAGAACCTGATAATACTGCCGACCGGTGTGTGATACATACTATCTGGGCTCATTGCTCTCCCTCCTAGATGTAATAACATTTACTTCTGCTAGAAGAGCGGTAGCATTGGGACTCAAGGACATCGAGAGGGCAGACCCACTCCCGTATATTCCTATCCATACCTCGTCTACCGTTTTGATTTTACTCTTGCGAGTTGCTGGGACATACTATCTGGGCTCATTGCTCTCCCTCCTAGATGTTTACTGTTGGAAGTACTTCTACACGCGATACATATTATCTGGGCTCATTGCTCTCCCTCCTAAATGTTTACTGTAGGAAGTACTTCTACACGCGTTACATACTATCTGGGCTCATTGCTCTCCCTCCTAGATGTAATAACATTTACTTCTGCTAGAAAAGCGGTAGCATTGGGACTCAAGGACTTTGAGAGGGCAGACCCACTCCCGTGTATTCCTTCCCGTGCCTCGTCTACCGTTTTGATTTAACTCTTGCGAGTTGCTGGGAATAAAAAAAGTCGCCTGTAGGTCACCCAGGTTTACTACAGAAAGGCTAAATAAAACTGGAGGGTGCCTGGTATCCAGAGTCCGCATATATAGACTGATTAACCTATCAGCCATTCATCCATCGGTATATGCTGTTCCACCTTAGATTAGGGATTTTTTGTCAAGGTTTTCTCCTTTAGCGTCGTACTTTAGCCTGTCACCAAAGGCCACATTCAGCCTAATGGTTACAGTTACCGGTGGTTGCCACGAGGAGGCAGTACGTACACCTGCGCCTACTGGAAGTTTACGGAGCCCCTTCCAATAGACGCCAAACCACCAACTTATCGCTTATCAAAATATTACTTATCATTTATCATTTCGCGAATTGGTGCAACATAATTTTGATAAGTGAGTGCTTATTACTTAATATAACTCAATAAAATACTTATCAAATTTAAATTTAGTGCAACAGAAAATTATCAAAAATTATGATAAGTTGATAAGTAATAAGTGATAAGTAGTTGTTTCAATAGGGCCCAGGGCATTAATCTTAAAAAAACCGATATGCATTATGGCACTAAATAGAATAATTAGCGAAACTGAGTTTACTCACAAATGTCTATACAAGCCTTGCTGTCTCTACACATAGGATATATTGCGGTAGATTAGTTTAGTGATTTGTCGCTATATACAGTCAGAAACATTCAGATGTATACGGCAAATTAAAATCAACGAAACACTTTTTTTTTTTTCTTACTTTTTTTATTTTAAAAATACATAAATATGAAGTAAATATATTATTGTGATAACATTATTGATACAAAATAAAATTTTAAATATGATATCTTCTGTTTGGTTTTTAACTTTATCTTTAAATTTCCCTCTAAATATGAGCCGTATACATCTGAATGTTTCTGACTGTACTACTGTGGCCAAAACGTAAAGCCAGTTTTTATTTATTTGAAAAAATATTTATTTATTCTTCTGTATTTCGTCGCCTTCAAAGTAATCCCCTCCCGACACAATACACTTATGCTAACGTATTTTCGAATTTTCGAAACAAGAATTAAAGTCGCCTTCCGGGGTAGCCTTCAAAGCGCGTAGCGATTCACGTTTTATATCTTCTATCGGCTCAAAATGATTTCCCGCAGTAGTCGTTGTCGTCGGTTTCGGGAATAGCCAGAAGTCACACGGTGCTAAATCAGACAAATACGGAGGTTGTGGAACGATATGGATCGAATTTTTGGCGAAAAAGTCACAAGAACGAGCGCAGTGTGAGAAGGTGCAATATCGTGGTGCAAATACCAAGAATTGTCTGCTCACAATTCTGACCTCTTCTTGCTAACAGCGTAACGCAAACGACGCATAACACTCAAATAATACTATTTGTTGATGGTTTGGCCGGGTGGAAGGAATTCTGAATGGACAACACCACGATAATCGATGAAAACTGTCAACATGGCCTTAAACACTTTCACGGCCTTCTTTGAACTGCTTATACCACTTGTAAACATTCCTTTCCGACAAATCATGGTCCCCGAGGGCTTTCTGTCTCCCCGCTACGCGGCAGTATAATAAAGAAAAGATATTTTTTTGTTTTTGTTTTGTCCAAAAACATTTTAATATTGATTTATTTTTTTTAGTGCAGCATAATGCTTCAAAGAAGCAAGACATGCACTTTCTGATTAAAGAGGAATACCATGTGAATTTTATTTATTCATGTAAATTAAATTTTTTTAGATAAATGTAGTGTATTATGTATTTTAATAATAAAATATTAGAAATATTATTGAAAATAGATTAAATCAAATAAAAATTAATTTATGTACTCGATTTGAAAACAAATCAAAGCGTAAAATAAACGCGTGACATCTCCCTTTGACGTAATATAATGCACTAAATCAAAAAAAAAACTCAGCGAACAAATTTAAAATTTATCATTTCGATTTTTTGTTTATTTTTCGCTTCTCTCCTTTGTTTAATCGTTTCTTGTTTATAAATAAATTTTTGTTTCCTCTCTTTAGAAAAGAAATAAATCGATCGCTGCCGCTGTTTCATTTCATTCCCTAGCCCTACCCCTTTCCTTCCCTTTATTTTTTATACGAGGAGAGAAAGAGATATTTTATTATTTTTAATTTCGTTTTCCAAAAAAAAAAATTTTTTTTTTGTTTCTTTCCGCAGAGAAAGATTAAAGAAGGGGACGAAAAATGAATTTTTAACATGAAAGATGAAACAAAACAATACACAAGACAAAACAAAAATCTTTACTTTACTACACTGCCACGTAGCGGCGGATACTTAGTGTGTCGTCACTGATTGTAGTCATAGGCCTGTATATTCAACACGGCATTGCATCACTTCATGTGATGTGATAACTATCACATCACTTCAATTTTGGTATTCTCTTAGTCGATTGAAGTGACGTTTATCGTTTGAAGTGATAACTATCACTTGAAGCCATATTCTCTTAGTCGTATAAAAAGTTAAACATCACTTGAAATGAAACATTCATCACCTGGGGTGGTCATTTTGTGGTGCTTTATCACATTTGGTGATAAAACTGTGATAAACTAACATTTGTCGTAGCTTACTTCGGTGTCATCATGGATGAACAATGCCATGTCGGATATTGATTTGAATGAAAAAGACCACAATATCTTCCATCTTACTTTTACAAATGCCAAAAATTGTATATTTTGTTTACTTTTTTTTATAATATGGAGTTTGGTTAAAAACATCTTTAATAAAAATTACAAAAAATGAATGAAATTTACAATGACGCGAAGTATAAATAAATGATATTTATTAACAAAACAATAATTTAAATATTTTTGAAAAAAAATAAATTAGGTATTGTTAAATTTACAAGAAAAACGAAATATAAAATCAACAATTATTTAAGTTTTTTGTAGTTAATTATATGTTAAAAGAGCCATTCTAATTGCCGGAAATAACAAATTTCACAAAAACAATGATCCCCCTAATAGAAATGGACAAAAATAAAGAAATTCTTGAACAAAAAAGTCAACATAAACCATCAACATAACTTCACAAAATGCAAATAATGGTCTGTGTTTAACCATTAAATTCTTGTAAATTTAAAGCTTTTCTAATGATGTTATGTTAAAAAATAATAATTATTCTTTTTTTAATCAATAATTTTGTTTTGCATTTCATATCATGGTAATTTTCATTCATTTTTTTAAAACTTTAATTTCGTTGTTTTTTATTAAAGTATATTGAGTTTGATCAAAAACAACAAAATTAAATTTTTAAAAAATGAATAAAAATTACCATGATGTGAAATGCAAAACAAAATTATTGATTAAAAAAAGAATAATTATTTATTATAATGAAATAAAAATGCATTTAATTGACATTTTATTTAAACACTAATCACATTTGCTGTTGAGTATTGGTTTATCACACATAAATTTCATTATGTTCATAAACCTTCATTTGAGGTTATGTAGAAACATCAATTCATCACTTTCATTCATCATTTTCCCCTTAAAATTTATTTTGCAGTGTTGTCATTTTGTGGTGAAATATCACATTTGGTAATACTTTGAGAAAAAGAAATTGTCGTAACTTACTGCGGTGTCATCATGGATGAACAACATATATTATTTGAATGAAAAAGACCACAACATTTTCTTTCCGTCTTACTTCTACAAATGCAAGAAATAGTTTATTTTGATTTTGTTGTTTAAATTTTTTTAATATGGAGGTTGGTTAAAAACAACCCTAATAAAATTTCAAAAATATGAATGAAATTTACATTGACGTGAATTATAAATAAATAATATCTATTAACAAAATAATCATTTATATATTTTTGAAATAAAATAAATGGGTTACTGTTAAATTTACAAGAAAAACGAGATATAAAAATCAACAAGTATGTTTTGTGTAATAAATTAAATGGTAAAAGAACAATTCGGTTTCAATAATGGTCGGTGTTTAAACATCAAATTTGAATAAACTAAAGGGTTTTCTAGTTATGTTACATTAAAAATATAATAATTAGTAATTTATTAATCAACAATTTTTTTTGCACTTCGTGTATTGGTAATTTTCATTCATTTTTTAAAACTTTAATTTAGTTGTTTTTTATCAAACTATGTATATGCAGTTTGCTGTGAATAATTGTGATAAGTTGCAGTTCCTTCATCAACTCAAATGTCATTACATATAAGAAAATTTTATATGAAGTGCTAGTTGAGGTGGTGATAAAATTTAATTCAAAAGTAAATGTGGTAGGTATTTAAATAAAATGCATTTTCATTTAATAAATTCCAATATATCATGTTTTTAATGTTCGTGTTTATCGTCAAAATAAAAGAATACGGGGTCAATGTGTTTTGTTTTAATTTTTGATGTGAAAACATCTTTAGCGGGGGTAAGTCAAAAATTTCATGTAAAAAAAGGAACGGAAAATCCGGTACGACTGAAATTGCAAATTATATACAAGAAAAACGAACTCGAAATGCACCGAACTTGCATACGATATAATTCGAATTGCAATTTCCGTTAGATTAAAATGAAAAGACACAAAAAGTATGCATGTGTAGTACAAGTGATTAAAAAAATCTGAAATGGAAGTACGTTAAACAAAGACAAATGCACCCATACTTAAAATATTAAATATTATACATCTTAGCGAGCTGTGAAAAAGGCACTTATACATTGATACATAATAAAATAATAATTTTGAAATTGTTTAATCGGTATTGGTTTAGTATTGCTCATGCTGTTGCTGAGTTTGGTTATGGGGGATATACTAAACAAAAACTATAATAATGGTAAACAGATTCGAATGCCATTTTCTAAAGATACGTGCAAGGAAGAAGCCACAGCGATACATGCTACCGTCTTTCCAGCTGCTATGATTTTACATTCAAAATAGCGCCTTTGTCTAATAGAACCGCCCTATTTCATTTAGTTAAAATCAATCAAATCAGCAATGCCATTTTGCTTTGTTCATATAGATTGCCGTAACCATTCTCAAAAGTCTAAATATGGAATCTTCAACAATTGCTGTGTACAAGTAATGATGAATTTTAAAGCGTTCAGGGCAGGTTTAGATGATTAACTTAACGGAACTGTACTTTGCTCAAGCTCACGAAGGCTAGACTGAAATATAGTAGGTTATAAATTTCAATTTTCAATTAAACAATTAATGTCGGTAAGATTCGTCCTCCAAATCCTGAATAGAATAACTTATTGACTTTATAAACCAAAATTGTAGTGTAATTTAAATACTGAACGAACAACAGCCGTCTATCTGTATTGGCTTCTCAGACCCACTGAAGAGACTTGAAATGATTCAATAGTTAAAGGTTTTCACATAATACTTTTGCTAGTTGAGCGTGAACTCGCCCATTGTTTTTTTTTATATAGAAATAATGAAAGGCTTTTCTAGTTATGTTATGTTAACAAAATAACAATTATTCTTTTATTAATCAACAGTTTTTCTTGCACTGCGTGTCATGGTAATTTTCATTCATTTTTTTAAAACTTTAATTTTGTAGCTTTTTATTAAAGTATATGGAGTTTGATCAAAAACAACAAAATTAAAATTTAAAAAAAATGAATGAAAATTACCATGACACGCAGTGCAAAAAAAATTGTTGATTAACAAAAGACTAATTATTATATTTTTAACGTAACTTAACTAGAAAACCCTTTAGTTTATTCAAATTTGATGTTTAAATACCGACCATAATTTACACTTCAATAAAAAATCAAAACAAAACACACTGACCCCGTATTCTTATATTTTTACGATAAACGCAAACATTAAAAACATGTTATATTGGAATTTATTAAATTTAAATGCATTTTATTTCAATATTTACCATATTTACTTTTGAATTAAATTGTATCACCACCTCAACTAGCACTTCATATAAAATGTTCTTATAATCACATTTGAGGTTATGAACTTATCACTATTATTCATTATTTTCCCTTTAAAATTCATTATTTTCCCCTTAAGATTTATTTTGCAGGGTTGTACTTGTAGACTTTCTCCAATTTTTTATATCACACAAAAAAGTCTCCACTTGTGATATAAAAGTGTGATAAAGCACCACAAAATGACCACCCAGAAAATTGTAAGTGACAGATCAAAATGGAAAAAAAACGTAAGTTTTTAATTTTCAGTTACGTTAATATTGAAAATAGGTAGTTTCTGTCATTTGTTGTATCACATCACATGAATCGACTAAGAGAATACCAATCATCACTTGAAGTGATGTGATAGTTGTCACATCACCTGAAGTGATGCGACTATGGGAATAGGGCTGTTTCAGCCCTATTCCCATAGTCGCATCACTTCAGGTGATGTGACAACTAACTATCACATCACTTCAAGTGATGATTGTTATTCTCTTAGTCGATTCATGTGATGTGATACGACAAATGACAGAAACTACCTATTTTCAATATTAACGTAACTGAAAATTAAAAACTTACGTTTTTTTCCATTTTGATATGTCACTTACAATTTTCAGGTGATGAATGTATCATTTCAAGTGATGTTCAACTTTTTATACGACTAAGAGAATATGGCTTCAAGTGATAGTTATCACTTCAAACGATAAACGTCACTTCAATCGACTAAGAGAATACCAAAATTGAAGTGATGTGATAGTTATCACATCACATGAAGTGATGCGACTATGGGAATAGGAGTGAAAATTGTGTGAAAAATTCTACTGACTTTAATTCAAAATAATTAACAATGTATCATTGTTTAAATAGTTCAAACACATTCCAGTCGCAATCGTAGAATTTTTGTTAGAATTTTCGTTAGAATTTTTGACATCCTGCGCAATATATTACCTTATATATGTGAAAAGTTATCTATTTGATTTTAATAATTAATATCAATAAATAAATTAATTTTTTTTTGTTGTATTTTTATCTATTAGGCAAATCCGGTATATATTTATATAAATCACAAGCCACAAATCATAATCATCGGCCAAATTAAATTCATATATTTAAAATCATCGGCCATATCATCATTTTATAATCATATTACATATATTTCATTCATCGGCCAAAATTCATCAGTAACAATAGATTACTGGATCATCTTTTGCATAAAAAGTCCATTTGATTTTATAAGTATTTCTGAAAATAAACAAGAGGAAATATTTTAATTTTCATGTAATGATGTTTTTTGTAAATACGTTTGAAGATACATAGCATAACATATTATATTGTGATTTATAAAAATAAAAAAAATATATTATATGGATAAACAGATAATTATTTATGGAGATCTGTTGTATCCATAATACAACAGAATCTTTTTTAACTACAGATTCTAATCGCTTAACAATTTTTTACTTACCACGTTTTGTATTATTTTCCCAATTGATTACGATTTTTTCTATAATGCGGCTATTTTCTGACATATCGACGAAACTGATGGATATATTTACGACTATGAGCCACAAAAAATTGCACTGTCGTGATGCAGGACGAGTTTCGTACATCAAAATTATGCTGCAGTTGTTTCGAGCCGCTGTTTATGTCAAAATCACCAGATCGATATGCACATTGTCCCAAGTGTCATATTGTATAGAATAGGGATGTGAATGCCGATAAAAATATTTTACAATTGGCGATACAACAGAATGGGCTGCCACTAGGCTTGCCACCCGTCCTCCTTTGTGGAGGACAGTCCTCCTTTTGAAAGAAGTTTCCTCCATCCTCCCGGGAGGCAAAAATGTCCTCCACATTAAAAAATAACTTTAGATTCCTTTTTAAACCATTTTTGAAGGAGTTAAAAAATTCAATTGCTTTCGGAAGTTTTACTGATTATTTGCGCACATTACAGGAACTAAAAATACGTCTAGATTTTTATAATAGAACTATGAAATATGATATTTCCAAAACTTCATGTAAATATGCAGTTTGCGTACTCACATTACCAAATTTATCCTGAAGTATCTTATCCTGGAAAAGTAAACAAAATTTGAAGTTTCCTGTTTAAATTATATTTTTCAACTGACCCATTACAGAATAATGATTATTACGTTCACTTGTTTCTTTCAATGTACAGTTAACGATGATACAATATGTGTTTACGTTAGAATTTATCCTAAACAAGTAATAATATTACGGTAAAGAAGTAATAAAGTTACACGGTGAATATATTATAATTTTAAAACTACGAAATTCCAGCATCACGAAATTCTAAAATTTGTTAGAACATTCTGTAATTCTAGAAAAGCTATAGATGATAAAATTTTGTAAACCAGAATTTTGATAGTATGAATAGTTCTTTGATCAAAATTAATTAAGAAAGTGAAAGCTCGTTATAATGAAGACAAAGGAACCGGAAACCAAAGTCTCGGAGCCGGGAGTCGGAGTCGATGAGTCGGATTCTTTTAGCGAAGTCGGAGTGGGAGTTGGAAAAATACTGACCGACTCTGACTCCACATTTTATATTTTTCTTTCTCTCCGGTACACTTCGTCGCTGGAGTTCTATCTTGGCGTAAGCGCCAATATTATAGTTTTGAGAAAATCAATATTAAAGTTTAAATGGTTATATCAGTTGATTTTTTCTACTGAATTCCAAAAATGTTTTATAAACTAGATTAATAATATCATTTTAAACTTGTACAACTTAAAATTTTCCCAATAAGTCGCACAGTTTTCCTGAAAAATAGGAAAATTATTTGAAGTTTAGAGTTATTTTAGTGTAAGTCACACACTTATTTTTTCGGGGGGGATATAGAACAAAATTATGGAGTTACACCAATATTGAAAATACAAATTTAAACGAAATATACGAAGACAAATTTGGAGATACACTTTTATTTTATAGGAAAATTAAAACGGACTGAGGGTTCAGATTTGTAAAGGCCAGTTTTGGCAGTTAATAGAGTAGTTTCGCATAAGATCTTTAAAGAAAACTTATAAGTATACCTCAGTGCATTGTCCTAAGTAAAATTTTTATAATAAAACCAAATAATTATGTAATTTATTAAACTTATCTAAAATAAACCTATTATATTTATTAAGTTTTCACAAATATTTTGGGTTTAAAATTATAAATCAATATTTAATTCATAAAATAATCACAATTATATCACATTTCATGTCAATTAGTCTTATATAATTGTGAATTCAATTTTAAGTTAAATAGGTATTCCACCATTAATTATTTTTATGTTTTTCCTTATTTCAAATAAATAGAATAAAACTGTTTGTCGGTTTCCGGCATGTAACACAGCATCGAACGAATATCTTTCTTTTTTTCAAGCGGCATTTTATAATTATAAATGCATGCGTCAACGTTGGGTAGTTTGAAAACTGTACGCTTGGATACATTTTTTCGAGTGTCTGACAATTTAATTATACAGGTGGTTAATATCTCCTTGCCATGTTCTTTTCGGTATTTTACTTGGGTCAAATTTGATTGTTCATAAATAAGATTTGCAGTTGACGCAAAAGGTGGAAAAATCAACCCAATCGACGCAGCATTATAATTTTTAAAATCATCACGTCACATTTGTAAAACTTTGAGTTTTACTTTTGTATAATTCATATTTAACAACTTTCTTATCAAGCCTACTGGGCTATATATTTCGGAATGTCGCATGCATTTTTCGATTGTGCTGTGAACGGCATCAATTTCCTGCACTTGCGAGTGTCCAGGTGCCGAGAATTTTTGTTGAATTTCAACAATGTGGGAGTGCATCTCCATAAACTTCAAAATAGCCAATGTCATTATCCGGTTGCGATTCTGTGGAATGCAAGAATCGGACCAAAGTATTATTTTCTGAACCGTAGGATTATCAGTAATAAATTGTTCCAATATTTTAATTAATGATGATGCCAAGTCGTTGCCTGTTCTTCCACTCATGGCTTCATGCCATATCGCGCAGTACGCAATTTTATTTAAACTGGAGTGCGCCGTTAAGTTATATGTATACAGAAAACTTGCACCTGTAGAAGAAATTAGACACTTCAGCCCGAGGTAAACTAAACACGTTTTGTAGATCATAGCAGATTACTGCTGTTAAGGGGTCTGTTAAATTGCATCGGCGTTCCTATTTGCTTTTGCCATCTGGTTATTTTCCTGGTGTACCTCAAAAATTTGTTTTTCGGATGTAGAAGGATTTGTGATGAGATTAAATGCAACGCACCGGTCGAATTGGTCTTTTTTTTGGTTTAAAAAAATATTATGATAATTTATATATTTTTTCGTTAACGTTTCTTCACGGTAGTTAAAACAAGAATAACTTCTCACAAATTACTGCCCGTTCTATTTATATTAAAATATCACTAGTGAGCATAAACTAATTGAGAAAACAATTTTAGAATGGTAGATTGGTAGTTACACTATACGAGAAAATAACTACCGGACATAGAACAAAATAGAAGATCTCGATAATATGTGGAAGATACATATAAAAATGTTCTATTGCATACAAAAGATATAATATTTTGGAGATAGAACATTATTGAACGTTGAAAAAATAAACTTTTTGAACTTAAACCAAATTGAACACTCTATAAATGAAAAACTATGGCACTTAGAACAATTTTGCTGATAGATTTGAAAAGAGCCGAAAAAATTACATATAAGTACGTTTAAAACAGAAAATGTGACATATTGGCACTTACACCAAGATAGAACTACAGCGACGACTTTAACTTTACCTTAGTTACAACAAAACTCCTCAAATAATGAGGAAAATAATATCTTCGCAATAGAAAAAAAAATCATCGTTAACACATAGAAAAATCTTTCTGCTTGATAACGAGATGTTATTGGCTAGAAATTATTTCGACTCCAAGGTTAGTGTATTATTAAGAGAAGATCAACAAAATAGAGGCAAACCGGCGCTGTGTAATTTGGCAATGGTTTAAAATGATTTTTAGATATTATGAAAAGCCCAGTCACCAAGAAAATGCAGTTGAAGAACTAGAAGAAAAACATGAATTCGAAATTATTTAGATGACCATAGAAATCGAAACGATTTCGAATTTCAAAAATTATGGACTAAATTTTTTGATGGCTTAGAGAAAGTGGTAAAAATCAACCGAAATTTTTGTTATGTTTAAATTATTTTCTAATGATGAAAAACGCGCGGTTAAACACGAGCAGTAAAATTACACGTAGCAGTTGGAGTCGTAGTCGGAGTCGAATAGTCAATTTTTAATACATCGGAGTCGGAGTCGAACTATTTCACCGACTCTCGCTATATTGTATAATTTCGTTGCAATATATGTATTTATGAAAATGTAAGATTTTCTTAGTTTACTTCCTTATAAATCATTTGGCTGGCGATAGTACTGTTCCGTACCAAAATTTGGATTTTGGCGAATGAAAATTTCGTTATAGTAAAAATTTCGTTAAACTGATGTTCAAATTAAACAAAATATTTTTTGTTGAATGTCCTCCACTGAACTTTTTAAAAGGTGGCAAGCCTAGCTGCCACACAAAAATTTCAATAGAACGACGAAAATTGTAGATCGGTAACCATTGGATTACTGGATCATCTTTTTTATAAAAAGGTATCCTGGACGGTTTCAATAACATTGATTTTAACCTGCAAGAAAGAAAAATTACAAATAAACTTTTACGTAGTGCATTCGTGTATCGCTTTCGTGTCCAGTGCTTGATGTTATTGAGGTTAATAACAACACATGCTGAAAATAATTGATACTTTTTTATAAAAAAGATGATCCAGTAATCCAATGTTTACCGATTTACAATATTTTTAAACAAAATTACTTTACGGTTTGCTTACATAAAGAGCTTTTAGATATGCGAGAAATTGAAGTCGCCATGAGGTATAAAATATTAAAATTTTCATTTTACATATTTAATTTGAGTACTAACGTTTTTTTTTTTTCTCATTATTTCAGCTATGTGATTCAATAAAGTCGGCAATACGGCACCTGGCTGCTAAAAAAATAGGAACATTGGCAAAACAACATATGTAATAAGAAAAATTCCAAATAAACTTTTACGTAGTGCATTCGTGTATCGCTTTCGTGTCCAGTGCTTGAGGTTATTGAGGTTAATAACAACACATGCTGAAAATAATTGATACTTTTTTATAAAAAAGATGATCCAGTAATCCAATGTTTACCGATCTACAATTTTCGTCATTCTATTGAAATTTTTATGTGGCAGCCCATTGTGTTGAATCGCCAATTGCAAAATATTTTTACCTTTATGTATGTATCCTTTGATTGGTGATTGGCTAACAACGATGCGTTCCCTCATGCAATGAATACACGCTCTTCTGGTGGTGCCAACCAACGTTTATATTATTCATGTAACGTTTTTTCTACGCGTATATACTTTTACATTTTTAGACGAGCGACTTTACGTATAGTATATTATTTTCTACATAATCGAGAAACAAGTTGCCATGAGGTATAAATTAATAAAAATTTCATTTGATTTAATTTGAGTACTAACGTTTTTTTTTTCTCATTATTTCAGCTATGTGATTCAATCAAGTCGGCAATACGGCACCTGGCTGCTAAAAAAATAGGAACATTGGTACCTTGGGGATTGTACTCAAGAATGGGTCAAAAGAAATGCATACAAAACAACATATATAATAAGAAAAATTCCAAATAAACTTTTACGTAGTGCATTCGTGTCCAGTGCTTGAGGTTAAAATCAATGTTATTGAAACCGTCCAGGATACCTTTTTATAAAAAAGATGATCCAGTAATCCAATGGTTACCGATCTACAATTTTCGTCGTTCTATTGAAATTTTTGTGTGGCAGCCCATTCTGTTGTATCGCCAATTGTAAAATATTTTTATCGGCATTCACATCCCTATTCCATACAATATGACACTTGGGACAATGTGCATATCGATCTGGTGATTTTGACATAAACAGCGGCTCGAAACAACTGCAGCATAATTTTGATGTACGAAACTCGTCCTGCATCACGACAGTGCAATTTTTTGTGGCTCATAGTCGTAAATATATCCATCAGTTTCGTCGATATGTCAGAAAATAGCCGCATTATAGAAAAAATCGTAATCAATTGGGAAAATAATACAAAACGTGGTAAGTAAAAAATTGTTAAGCGATTAGAATATGTAGTTAAAAAAGATTCTGTTGTATTATGGATACAACAGATCTCCATAAATAATTATCTGGGGCCCTATTATGAAATTTTCGATTTCGTTTTTTTTTCGATATTATCGAAAATTAGCTATCACGAAATTTTTCGATAGTGTTTTTTTTCGATAATATCGAAAATTTTCGACTGCTCTTGATGTGACGACTATTTAATTTCAACAACGTAATTTATTTCATCAACGTAATTTATTTCATCAACGTAATTTATTTGATCAACGTAATTTATAAAAATATTGTTTTCAAAAATGTGAGTTGCAAATAAAATTGTATTTTATATTAATATGGATTAAATTTGTATTATAATTATATTATATTATGATTAATTTTTAATTTATCTAATAGGACTGCAACAAACAGTGACCAATTCGAAATATTAATAGATTTTATGGAGAAGAATGAAGGCATTGCCAAAAATTATTTAAATTCCCTGCAATTTAAGGAAACCACAAATATGTTGTGGAATGAAGTGGTGGTACGCTTAAATAATGCAGGTCCTCCACAAAAAACCGTCGATGGGTGGAAAAGAGTAAGTTTATGAAAACATAAATATTAAATATTATTCTAACATGTATTTCTTTTTTGGAGGTGTGGAAAGATTTCAAATATAATACCAAAGCCAAAATTAGGGCAAATTATAAAGCCGTTTCTGGAACTGGTGGAGGATCTTATCGTGTAAAAAGATTAAATAACTACGAAGAGAGGGTTACCAAATTACTTGATTTCCGAGCAGAAGTGAAAGGCATTAAATCACGAAAATTTGGATGAGCAGTCAAACCTACAAATTCCGATGATACAGGCAACCAATACTCTTCAGCCAATATAATCAGCACAGATAATAATATGTCAATAGAAGAATCATTTACGCCAACGATAATAATTGAATACACTGACGAAAATAAACCTGGGACATCAACATCTTTAAACCGAAACACTATTGAAAATCAACTTGAGCCGTCAACATCCACAAACCAATTTACAGCTAACCAAAATCAACCTGGGCCATCACCATCCACAAACCAATTTACAGCTAACCAAAATCAACCTGCGCCATCAACATCTACAAATCAATTCACTAACCAAAATCAACCTGGGCCATCAAATACTAATAGTCAAAGAAAACGACAACCAAAAGAAACCACGAAAATGTTACTTAAAAAGCAAATTCAACTACAAGAAAATTATTATAATACCTCCAAGAGACAAGGCAAAGATTTGATTAGGGTATTAAAAGACATCTTAAAATTTCAAAAAGAAAAATGGGACGCAAAACAAAAAATGTTAGCCGAAAAAATTAAAACTGAAAATGATAGGTATCAGGCACAACAAAGAGCGTTAATAGAAAAAACCAAGCAAAAATATGAGGAACTACAATTGAAAAAACAAGAGTTAGATATACGGGAAAGAGAACTGGAGACACAAAAATAAAAAAAATTGTTACTTTTTATGAACTTACTTAATTATGTACAATATATAAATTGAATTTGAATAAATGAAATCATAAAATAAAAATAAATTTTGAATAAACTTATTTTGAATTTTTAAATAAACAATTTATAAATTGTCTCTGATATTATTTCTTATTTCTTTGGCTTCTTGGGTAATATCATCGTTCACTTCAGCCGCATTTTGACTATACATGCATGTGTCGTTTGCCACTTCACTCTCGTCGATTGGAACATGATATCTGGTGCATAAATTATGCAGTAAGCAACACACATTGACTATTTTTGCAACTTTCTCAGGTTGATAGTGCAGCTCTCGCGTGTGTAGCAAACATCTCCATCTTCCTTTTAGGATTCCAAACACTCGCTCAATTATTGCACGGGCTTTAGCATGTGCAGTATTGTAGCGAGATTCCGCTGATCTATCTATTGGTTTCCTATAGGGAGTCATCAACCATGGTTCCAAAGCATAACCGGAATCGCCTGAAGATACAATACCTAAATAATTTATAATTGACATAAAATGTTATAAATTACCCAAAATCCATGATGACTTATCTCCTTGTCTCCAATTCTGGTTCAAAATTATTCTGTTGTCACTCATACCCCAAATCACAGAGTCGTGTGAACAACCCCCGAAACGTGGATCGACCGATGTTATTTCATGTTTGTAATCACAGGTCTATAAAGAAATAATATTAAGTTATATTATCTAAGATGAAATTTACTTATAAAAAGCTATGATTATAAACGTACGATCATTACGTTCAAACTAGGAGACCCTTTTCTATTAAAGAAATGGTGTTCATTCTTTTGGGGTCTTATGATATATACATGAGTGCCATCCACACAGCCTATAATACCTGGAATCCCATATTTATTTAAAAAATATTCCTTTGATTTGAGTTTCTCAGAGTCAGATAGATGAAAATTTATGTATTTACCACATAAATTTGACTCTAAAATTTCTAAGGTTTCCGTCAGTACCAAGGATACGGTGGATTGCGCCATAGCGATCAAAAAATCCTGTCCTACTCCCCGTTGCTATGACCCCTCTGCTACAAACCGTAATGTAGTTGCAAGCTTTAAAATAGGGGGTATGGCATCTATATGTGTTGATTCCGGAAAAAGATGTTCAATTTCACTTAGGATGTCAATGAATAGTTGTTTCGAAATACGAAATAGTTTAATGAAACTGAAAGTTTTTAATTTTATTAGAAAAATATAAACAATGTGGATGGTTATGATGTTACCTTTTGTTTGTCATATCCAGCACGTTCGAATTATCACGTAGCCGTTTTCTCTGGATGTATGCCGGCGTTACTTCATCGGCTGAGTCATCATCACTATTATTATGTATAAAAAGTCCAATACTTGATTCCATAATAACCAAAACTTAATTAAGGTATTATATTAAATATTCACTAAACTCTACGCTAAATTTTATTATAATCAACCGTCTATTAAAACTCAATTTATTTATTTTATTCAAAAAATCAACGATAAATGATGCTTTCATAACATTGACAGATTAAACAAAACTACTGCATCTTGACCATATGTCACACACATAGAAAGGAAACAAGTTTTTTCCTCATACAAAAAAACATTCAATTCTACTTGAAGCTTGTTGGAGAAAGAGGTATATATAAACAATTAAATTGTTGGTCTTTCTTTCAATCGTAAGAACGTAAATAAACCAATTGGTTTTTATAATTTAAACAAATTGAATATGCGTAGTTAAGTGAAAATTATAAATTAAAACCAAATTAATTTAAAAAATGTTAGTAAAATTATAATTAAATATTATTTACTGAAACAATAATTAATATTTATCAAAATTGAAAAGGTCGTGGAAAAAAATTTCCTGGAATATCTTTTCATCGAAAAATGGTGCTTCTTTATTTATAAGCGACATTAAAATTGTGATGTAAATATAGTAATTTGTGATAATAAATGTTCTTTTAATTTAAAATTATTACATATTTACTACAACACAAATGTTGTTGTCGTTGTTGTAGTTCTTACGATTTGTTTACAATTATTTTTAACAGGCCAGCACTAAAAGTTTAAAATAATGACGTATTTTGCTTATGTAGATATAATAATAAGTAAACGTGTTTTTAGAAAATTTATTTTTAATAATAAAATTAATTTTATTAAAAAAGTTTAATTTAAAAATAATTATATCTGATTTTCATCTAAATCAAAAATGTTTTTTAAATTTTTAATTGTTTTGACTATTTTTCCTAATATCTGCCTTTCTCTTTTTCACACTGAGTTTGCCCATTTAAATTGAGGTGATTTTCGATATCGATTATTTCATAATAGCTATTTTCGAAGGCATCGAAACACTCGATATTATCGAAAAAAAACGCTATCGAAAATTTCATAATAGAGCCCATGTTTATCCATATTATATATTTTTTTTATTTTTATAAATCACAATATATATGTTATGCTATGTATCTTCAAACGTATTTACAAAAAACATCATTACATGAAAATTAAAATATTTCCTCTTGTTTATTTTCAGAAATACTTATAAAATCAAATGGACTTTTTATGCAAAAGATGATCCAGTAATCTATTGTTACTGATGAATTTTGGCCGATGAATGAAATATATGTAATATGATTATAAAATGATGATATGGCCGATGATTTTAAATATATGAATTTAATTTGGCCGATGATTATGATTTGTGGCTTGTGATTTATATAAATATATACCGGATTTGCCTAATAGATAAAAATACAACAAAAAAAAAAATTAATTTATTTATTGATATTAATTATTAAAATCAAATAGATAACTTTTCACATATATAAGGTAATATATTGCGCAGGATGTCAAAAATTCTAACAATAGCAATGGCGGAGATTGCGACTGGAATGTGTTTGAACTATTTAAACAATGATACATTGTTAATTATTTTGAATTAAAGTCAGTAGAATTTTTCACACAATTTTCACCCCTATTCCCATAGTCGCATCACTTCATGTGATGTGATAACTATCACATCACTTCAATTTTGGTATTCTCTTAGTCGATTGAAGTGACGTTTATCGTTTGAAGTGATAACTATCACTTGAAGCCATATTCTCTTAGTCGTAGAAAAAGTTGAACATCACTTGAAATGATACATTCATCACCTGAAAATTGTAAGTGACACATCAAAATGGAAAAAAACGTAAGTTTTTAATTTTCAGTTACGTTAATGTTGAAAATAGGTAGTTTCTGTCATTTGTCGTATCACATCACATGAATCGACTAAGAGAATAACAATCATCACTTGAAGTGATGTGATAGTTGTCACTGAAAAAACTGATAATGATGATGATGTGGACTGTATTTTTTGCTGATGATTTTGATTGATAATTTGGTGATGATTTGTTGGTTGTTAATTTGGTACACAGTAATTCCGGATACGATTCGGAAGATTGGATATAATCACTGGTGTAATTTGATTTCTTTTAAATAAAAAACGCAACAATTCACTTTGAATTAATAACAATTTTATTTAAATTATGATAACTTTTCACAAGATTTTTATTTGGTAAATTTGTTCTGGTATCTATGAAGATTGCACAACGATTGATTTTTCCACAACCTTTTTTTTGTATTCAACCACTAAACCCATAAACTACAACTACATTTTCATTCGTACCATTATCCGAAACACGGTGGCATTGCCTGATTGGTTACGCGTAAGTATTGGTAAAGCCGCGGTTAATTTGAATAGAAAATATTAAATGGTATAAATTAGTTGAGATTCAAACCGTTGCTCAATTTCATTTACATTAACTTATAACTAGATGTCAGTTTGAACAATTCAATGAATTTTAAATAAATGTCAAATTTATACAAAACAACAAAAACATAACCAAATTATAAATGACATAATATACAATGAAAAGATAAGTGGATAATTGGGTATTATAAAATTCAATTAGTTTTCTTAAAATATTTTATTTGCTTTTAGATGAAGCTGCAACAGTCACATCACCTGAAGTGATGCGACTATGGGAATAGGGCTGTTTATATTCACTCAACACTCAAAATTATTACGCAAAACTAACAAACACGATTTGTTTTGGTCACAATGTCCGCCATATTAAAATATTTTTAACATAGATGCGCAAGAAAGAACGAAAATGAAACATCGGAGTATATTACCTTTATTAATTCACTCTCACTGTACTTATAACATTATAAATATAATTTTTTTTTACACTTTTATACATACATTTTTGTACAGGAGCAAAAATAAAAGAGAACAGGAGCAAAAATAAAAATAAAAAAAGTTGTAAAAACGTTTACATTTTGCGTGTCTCTTTTTAATTCATATTTGGGGGAATCACATTTCTTTTTCAGCAGCAGTTTTGAATGAATTTCAAGCAAACATTTTTGCAAATTCATACAAAACTGAAGTTAAAACTAATGAACACATGTAAAATTATTTCAGTTGGCCGTTCTTATTGGCTTTCAATAATAAATTACAAATAATATAAGAACAATCATATATGTAATTAAAAAAAATTAGTTTTAAAACTCACCTCAAATTAGTTTCATGAATTTCACTTGTTAAAATAAATAAAGGATCCGTTCCAAATTAATATTTTCTTTTGGATTTATTGTAATTTGTAACTACTCACTCAATAAAATTTTTATAATAAATGATGAACATTTGAACAATGATTCTAGAACAATATTCTAGCAGTGTTGAACGATGTGAAAATTGGTTGCATTATATTAAGGGACAATTTAAACGGGCATACAAGAAAAAAATTTTGGCGACAAACATTAGCATCAAAAATAATAAATTGGCATCACAAATAATATTTTGGCACCACATATGAAAAAACAAACAAATATTTTTGAAGGACATTATTAAATACTGTGGCGACAAACATTGACATCAAAATTAATAAATTGGCAACAAATATAATATTTTGGAACAAAAAAAAATAATTTTTAGTAAAAAAAATCGAGACAAAAAATTAAATTTAATCGATACAAATTATTTAATATTTGATGGGGGATCGATATAAAATATTGCAGTGTCATTAATAGATTCTATATAATCCGCTCCTACGTGCGGCACGCAGTGCGACATGTTTGCCTATCCTGGCTCCTACGTCCCTCGAAGTTTAAATCTACGGCCCCTCGGAGGGCTAAGCGGGGGGGGAGCGAAGCGACGACCGTGAGAGTTACCGAAGCCGTTAGCCTCTACAATTCTAAGTTAAATTAGGGATCTCCATTTTCCAGAATATTTTAAAACTAATTTCAATTTTTTAATTTTTAATTTATTTATTTATAAATTTGTTGCCAGTTAATTATTTTTGTCGCCCAAAATATTTATTTCGATGCTAAAAAATAATTTTTTGTGTACCCTTCCAATAGTGCCAAAAAATTATAAATGTTGCCAAATTATTATATTTTGTTCCAAAAAATTAATTTTATGATGCCAAGAAATTTTTGTTTGTTGCTCATTAATTTGTGCCGTTTCATTATTTTTTTGTATCTCAAATATTAATTTTTTGTGTGCCGGTTTATTGCCAGCCTTATATTAAGGCTGGCAATAAACCGGCACACAAAAAATTAATATTTGAGATACAAAAAAATAATAAAACGGCACAAATTAATGAGCAACAAACAAAAATTTCTTGGCATCATAATAATAATTTGGCAACATTTATAATATTTTGGCACTATTGGAAGGGTACACAAAAATTATTTTTTGGCATCGAAATAAACATTTTGGGCGACAAAAATAATTAACTGGCAACAAAGTTATAAATAAATAAATTAAAAATTAAAAAAATTAAATTAGTTTTAAAATATTCTGGAAAATGGAGATCCCTAATTTAATTTAGAATTGTAGAGGCTAACGGCTTCGGTAACTCTCACGGGCACGCGGAAGGTCGCTTCGCTCCCCCCGCTTAGCCCTCCGAGGGGCCTTAGATTTAAACTTCGAGGGACGTAGGAGCCAGGATAGGCAAACATGTCGCACTGCGTGCCGCACGTAGAAGCGGATTATATAGAATCTATTAATGACACTGCAATATTTTATATCGATCCCCCATCAAATATTAAATAATTTGTATCGATTAAATTTAATTTTTTGTCTCGATTTTTTATTTTTTTTTACTCTAAAAATTATTTTTTTCTGTTCCAAAATATTATATTTGTTGCCAATTTATTAATTTTGATGTCAATGTTTGTCGCCACAGTATTTAATAATGTCCTTCAAAAATATTTGTTTGTTTTTTCATATGTGGTGCCAAAATATTATTTGTGATGCCAATTTATTATTTTTGATGCTAATGTTTGTCGCCAAAAATTTTTTCTTGTATGCCCGTTTAAATTGTCCCTTATATTAAACAATAAACCAATATTTATTGCAGTTTTGTATGGGTTTTTTGTTACCCATGAAGCCTGAATTCCATATTGAATAATTTACTGAGCTGACTTGAAGATGGAAAAAGACAAAAAAAAAATAATCTATCAGGCCTGTCTCATAAAAATTGGTGGGCGACCCATTTGCAACCTAAGGCCGCCCATAGACATAACGTTTAACTGCACAAATTTAACTGCACAAATTAATCGATGCAATATATTTGAGCATGTAGATGATAAAACTGCAGTTTTTAAATATTGCGCAATTGACTTGTGCAATACAAAAAAAATTGTCTTTTCGCTTTCGCTTGCGCAAGTTAATTTGCAAATCGTTGCGTGTAGGGAAAATTGGTACATTTTTATTCAGTTTTGGTTTCGATAGGCGCGTTTAATTATATGTATACGTCATAGTAATTTTAGTAATTTTTTTACCAACATAACAAAAATAAATTTTACTTTAAATTTACTATGGTCTCTTTTCGAATGTGCTAAAAGGTAAAAATGTTTGATTTTATGACAGTTGTAGTCTTATACCCTTGACAGACTAGGGATTAGCTAAGCGCGATTAGTGATTTTTTCGAGATTATCCGTAGGGTGTCAAGTTGAAGATTAGCTAATCTCGTTTTATTTGAGGATTAGTCACTAATCGAGATTAGTGCACTAATCTTTGAAAATTTTCGAGCTTATCTCGTTGTATTGGGTTTAGTGATGGTACAAGTGGCACTACAATGTGAAATAATTATTTAAACATTGATGAAAATGCAAGTGGCATGAATTTAAGATAGAAGTTATAAAATCAATGACATCTTTAAAAATTTGTGCTGAATAAATTTTGAGGAAAAAGAAAAACTAGTGTGTTTTAATGTATAAATCTTGGAAATATTGAATTAACAAATTAGTCCAGCTGATTTACCAGCTATATTTCAGCGAATCACCATAATAATATTTTACTTCTCTGCAAGAAACTAATCCCTAGTGTGTCAACTCATATGGATTTGTGGTGGATTAGGTAATCTCGTTTCACTAATCGCGCTTAGCCAATCCCTAGTCTGTCAGTGGTATTACTCGAACTCGTATCCAAATTATACGTATTCGTATTTAAAAATACCAATGACACGAATTCGTACCATTTTTGTTCGTATTCAGGAATAGGGGCCCTGAATTTTTCGTTGTGGATGCCTTACAACTAAAAGTTGAATGAGCTTCCCAAAAAAATTAGAATAGTGGTTTAATTTTCTACTTGTTCAGAATGAAAAACTAAACAAATTAAATGTTTATCGGGTTATGCTTAATTACGATTGCAATTATTAAAAACAGAAAATTAAAGCGGTATAAAATTCAAAGTAGGACGGTATAAGGAAGGAACTGGCTACAAAGACGATGGGAATCGTTTAATAAAATAAAATAAAAAATAAAATAATTTCCTGTTTATTGGTTTTAATAGTAATTGGTTCCCGCGCGGATTTTTTAGTTGTTGTATTCCTAAGTAGGTCCATTTGATACTGTTTATAAGTATCAGGATGACTGTTGTGGAATAGTGATTTTAGATTAATTTCGTATTCGTTATCATAAATTTTACAAAAATGCATTATTTATTAATATCCACCATTTTCTTAAATATTTTAATATAATCCAATTAAACAATAAAACGAATTAATATTTGTTCAATTTTTACTGTTAAATTAATTGCTACTAAAAACTAACAGTTAATATATTACTATATACAAAAATCTAAAATGTACCTGTAAGTTCTTAAAATGGACGGTTTTGTTATAATGAATGTTAGATAACGGTATAACTTTAATAGCATTATCTGTTTCTACCTGCATTTTTTAAAATGGTCTCTAATTTTATGAAGAAAATGAAGTAAAGGAAAATAACCAGATGTTTTAAGCTGGTATTCCTTTATGAAAAAATGTTTATCAGCAAAAATATATTGAGCTAAAAATATAAAATCGGTGGTTGTACGAACGAGACACCCAAAGTTGTCAGTAAAAAATTTTATTAGAAAAAAGTTGTGTCTGTGTTAGTGTTTTTGAAATTGAGTACTTTTTATAGCAACTTTAACTATTTTGATATTTTTATGGAAACGTCTCATCATTAGTTTTTTCCACAGTGTTTTCTTTTATTCATTCTGGATATTCCGGACATACCAAAAGTGACGTATGTAAATCGCTCTTTTAGTCCATTCTTTTATTTATTCGGAATATTCAGAATGTATTCTTTTTGTACTACATCGAAAGGTAGAATAAACAGAATATTTTATTTGACGTTTGGTAATTAGTGGAAAAAAATTGTATGTGTCCCGAAAAATCGAATGAAAAATAATGGGCATGTTTTTTTTTGATGTCGAAGTAATCCGAGAAATAATTTAACTGTCAAAATACAGATACCCGTTTTTTTTTTAGTATCCGAGGAAAAATGTATTTCTCAGTGTCGTTTTTTTTACGCTCCGATAATTTTAAAATTGAATCATTTTTCTCTGAAAAAAAGTTCAAATTGTTGTTTGACAGACATTTATTTTAAATAAAACTAACACGATAATATTTATTTGGCAATCTTAAACTGACGTTTAATTTCTACGACGCTAACAAAATTATCGTTTATTTTTCTTGGATACATCAGAGAAAATATTTATCGGATTTCTCCGATATATTATCTATCTGTTCTCTCTTATTTCTCCGCCATTAAAAAAAACACGCCCTAATATCAAAAAATAACAAAAAAATGGAATCCCCAGGACAAAATAGCGTAGTTGAAGGTAAATATGAATTATGTATATATTTAAGAAAATAAATTATTTAAAATGTTTACAACATTTTATTTATATACAGAGTATATTTTAAGGTTATTTTTTTATAAAATATAGTTGATAATTTTAAATGGAGCCCAGGCGATATTCGCTGCCTAGTCCATAACTTTTCATTAAATACCACTATGTTCGATAGGTTTACAAAAAAAAAGTGTGGAACGACATTCCCGGTAATTTATTTTTGAAATATTCTAATTATTAAATTCACAATTGACATGTATTTATAATTCCAGAAGAATTATCTAAAACTAGAGGCAAACAAGTTAGTGGAGATCAATGTATCGGGAAATGGAAAGGGCTCAAATCCATGCACAAGAAAGTCAAAGACCACAATAACACAAGTGGCAATGCGCATAAGTACTGGGAGTACTATGATATAATGGACAAAGTATTGAACAACCGCCCCGAAATCAGTCCTCCTGCAACTTGTTCCAGCGATGAACCTAGCGTTAGAATTAATAATTCCAGGGCCATTGCTGAACTGTAACGTAAGGTTACTGATTTCTCAATGATCTTATCGTTAACAGAAAATCCGTGTTGGTTTCATCTCGTAAGCAGCCATTTGCCTGCCAGCTAAATTCGGCGTGGGAGTGAGTAAAAATGAGATGGTACAACGGATATACGAAGCTGCTTTCATCTTATTGACACAAAAAAAAACCTGTAGATATAGCCTAGCACTGCGAATGATTCATGTCAAGACCCCCCCTTATACCCCTTATAAAACAGAAATTAGCACATCATAATTATTTAGTTTATTTAGACATAAAGATAATAATAATTATAATAAACATAATGAATGAAATAAATTTTGTGCTAGGGTAGATGGTGCATATTTTCCCGTTTATATCAAAATATTAATAATCGCAAAAAATATATGTAGGTAAATTAATAATTATAAATATAAATTAATAAAAAAAATCACTTACCAAACGACCTTGATGAAGCGCTTCACGGATGCCGTCCGGTATTACACTATATTGTAATACTAGTACTATGTATAACTATTTTAAATTAGTAATGTACATACATATGATTATACCATCATAATTTGGTAATATACTTAATGGCACGATAAAGCACTAATATACACCAACACCCAATAATATAAGAATGTTTTTTAAGAAATCAAAATAAGAAAAATTTAAGAAATCAAAATTTTAATAAACTACACTAAATATGAAAATTTTAACAAAACATTATGAGATTAATAAATGAATTATGGAATTTAAATTAATTTAAAAATTGATTTTAATTTAGCACATAACATGAACTAAAAATTGCGTATTTATCAAGCGCTGTTTATCCGATGGAAACCGCTTGTTGTATTTCTGCCATCTTTATATATCCAACGCGTGAATAACCGCGACACCAAAATATCACAGCAATAACAAAATATGGTAACTTGCCCGTTATGAACTATACGTATCCGCTCTTGATTTATTACGGGCAACAAGATCCAAATTTGTACCCGTCTGCAAGGTATGCGTATAGACAATTTTCCGATCACCAATACGGCACAAAAACCGTGCTCCACGCAAAGAATCTGGTTCGGAACACTATACGCTCTTATTAATTTTGGAGTATGTTTAGGCATACAAATTATGGCCACGTAATCAAAATTTAAATATATTTTCACTGCACGATTTTATTATTGGTACACCGGTATTTAGTGTATTTAAATAAATTATATAAATTATTATAGACTGCACAGGTTGGTATCGTAAATGAGACTGACCATTTGAACGATAACAATAGTCTATCCGAGATGAAACAAGAAAACAGGTGATTTTCTATTTACCATTAACCAATACGTATGACAAATTCATATTACAATTACAAGCGCGACTAGTTATATACTTCCAATTTCCATCAATGTTGTTTACCAAATTAATGCATTTCCTCGCGTACTTGTAATTGCAGTGAAATATCAGGTGGGAACGAAAATTCGTTTCATTCGTGGGGAAACCTACCCCTGAGATGTCTCTAGTCCGGGCCTCAATTACAAACAAAAAAAAATAAAAATTTAAACAACCTTATTAATTTATTAAGATGATCAAATATGACGTAAATCTTTTATGTGATAAGTTCTCAAGTTTTTTCCGGATTCATCATTAATTTCGAACGCCACATTTCCAACTGCTTTATTCACGATCCCTTTAATTGCTTGAGGCGCTAATTTCGCTGAAAATTTCTTGATTGCGTCGCTTTGCGCAAAATTTTTCACTAATACTGTATCGCCAGGTTGAATATTCCTTGATCTACTGCGTAAGTTATAATATTTCGCGCTATGTTCGTGCGCCTTTTTTAAATTTTGCACTACCTTGAGTCGAATTGTACTCAATCGGTTACATTTACTCGTAGCTGATACGTAACTATCTCCTGTAAGACCCAGTGATTGGTGAAGTTGATAATCGGATCCATGCAATATTTGATGCATACCAAACATAATAAAATGAGGAGTATAACCCGTCGAACTATGCTTGGAATTATTTATAGCAGATTCAAACTCATGAATATGAGCATCCCAATTTCTTTGATCTCCTTTGATATATGCACGAATTGATGCTAAAATAGTCCTATTTACGCGCTCCGAAGCATTGCTCTGAGGCGAATATTTGGGAGTTAACACGTGACGTATTCCATATTTATCTAAAAGATTTTTAAATATCAACGACAAAAATTGTTGGCCATTATCAGTAAAAACTGTTTCTGGGACGGAAAATCGGAGAAAGAGTTTTTCAAGCACATTAATTGTAGCGAGTGCTGTAGCTTGACGCAATGGATGAACACAGACAAATCTAGAGAATTTATCTAATATCATCAATAAATAGCAATTTCCGTTTTTAGATCTAGGATAGGGTCCTAAAAAGTCTAAATAAAGGAATTGAAATGGACGAAATACTTCGGTAAAGTTCCCCATGGGCGGCTTTGTTGCGTAATTAACTGGTTTCACAGTTTTACAAGTAATGCATTTATTTACATAATCGATAACGTCTTTTGTCATGCCAGGCCAGAAACACTGTCTCTGAAGCCGATTTAATGTTTTTGCTATTCCTAAATGTCCTGAAGTGGGTGGTTCGTGTGCCATGGTCAATAAATCAGGAATAAGCGGTTTCGGAATTACCAACTTCCACTCAGGTACATCATTTTCTAAATAGGTGATTCCATGATTTAGGCATATATATATTTTACCGTTTTGTTCAATCAAGTTCGATTCCAGGTTAGATTGGTTCTTCAGTAAATCAATTTTATTAATATAATCATTATCTAAAAAATGAGGTGATGATAAATCAATATGAAATGGAATTTGAACATCTTCGACTACCTGATGCGGCTTGATCACAATTTCATCCATATTAACCCTAGAAAGAGCATCTGGAACCACATTTTGCGAACCTTTGCGATGTTTGATTTCAAAATTGTAGGGCTGTAGCTTCCAGCTCCATCTGGCCAATCGTCCGGTTAAGTCTCTTTGGCTCATTAGCCATTTGAGACTAGCGTGGTCTGTAATGATGGTAAAGCGGTAACCCTCGACATATGCTCGGAAAGACTTAACGCCATGAACTGCAGCATAACATTCCAATTCAGGGATGCTGTAATTTTTTTGAGCAGAGTTAAGCTTCTTTGATACGTAAGCAATAGGGTGTTCAGCTCCATCATCATCCCGCTGGAAAAGAACGCTCCCGATACCTGTAGTGCTAGCGTCACACTGTATATAAAATTCCCGCGAATAATCAGCATTTTGTAAGACAGGTGCAGTGGTCATTGCTTGTTTTAAATTTATAAAGGCTTCGTTTGCATCAGGTGTCCATATCCATTTCCTATTTTTCTTCAATAATTCAGTTAAAGGCGCTGCTAAAGAAGAATAATTGTGAATGAAACGTCGATAGTAACCAGTCATTCCCAAAAATCTTCGAACTTGTTTCATTGATTTTGGTTGTGGATACTCAGCGACGGCTTTTACTTTTTCCGGATTAACTCGAAGCGCTCCGTCTTCTACAATGTATCCTAAGTACTTCACTCTTCGTAATCCAACGACTTTTATCTATATTAATAGTCAACCCCGCTTCGCACAACAGACGACTTACTTCGCTTAATAATGATAAATGCTCCTCCATGGTAGCAGATGTTATTAGGAGATCATCGAGGTAAACGAAGACTCTATCATGAAGGTGGTACGGAATTACCCTGTCCATCAGTCGACACATTCGTTGAGGGGCATTACATAACCCGAAAGGCATCACCGTAAATTGGTATAATGGACGACCGGGTACTGTGAAAGCCGTTTTATCCCTTGACCCAACATCCAGGGGGATTTGCCAAAACGCGTCTTTTAAATCCAGTGTGGATATAAATCGTGTTTTGTCAAGACGGCCTAGCAACCCTTCGATGATGGGCAAAGGATAAGCGTCTCTCACAGTAACCTCGTTTACCTTCCGAGCATCTAAGCACAACCGTATTTTTCCATTAGGTTTTCGGACCAATGTAACAGGGGAACTCCACGCACTCTCACGCGACTCCTCGATTACCCCGAGACTGAGCATCCGATCAATTTCAGCGTACAAATCTGCTTGCACAGCTGGTGATACTGGATAATACCGTTGTTTTACAGCAACTGCAGAACCCACATCAATATGATGACTGGTTAGCATGGTTTTTCCTAGACCCAACTTGTCAGAATTTGGGAATGATGCTATAATCTGGCCCAATTTATTTTTATGTTCCGCTGTCAAGTGATGGTAGTCAAGATTTGATGCTTCGTTGAAGGAATTCCAGGTACTTACAATTTCAGACACTACAGAAGGAATTATACTAAACTGATTCCAGAAATCTATACCAAGATATAGAGCTTCGGTTAGATCTGGTGCTAGATAAAATCGAGCAAATTTAATTAAGTTATTGAATGAAGTTTTCGCAATAATGTAACCTAAAATCCTCTGTTTCTGACCACTGGCAGTTTTTAGAAATGACGGTAAACTAATGAATTTAATGTTTGGATTTTTGAGATATTTTCCGCACCCCTTTCCCAAGACACTTATATTAGCGCCGCTGTCAAGGAGACCACAATAAGCTTCATCATTGATAGTAACATTAGCCCGAGGTCTTCCATCAACCGTATCAAGCAGAATAGATGCAGCAATTAATTTAGAATCTTGTTTTCGAGATTTCCAATACTTAATAGTACGTAAACGACGCAAGGAAAGATCTGCGAAACCTTCTGTTGAAAATGACGTGGTGGAATTTAAGTTTACATTTACTGTAGGGCTATGATTTTGTTTTAATCGTATGGATTTGGAATTTAATATTTGCGAAGGTCTGGCCAGGTGTTGGAAGCAGCCTCTTCGGTTATAGGTGGAAGGCATTTTGAATCCGTCATCGGAGGGCCAGCCTTCCCAGGTAGTTTCCCTCCGGGAGTCAAGTTTCCCGCACGAGACTTACAACGCATACATGACTCAGTTTCTACGTTTGGAAATCCACACTTCTTACAAAATTTGTGTAACACTTCATAAAGACATTTAACATAGGTATTATCTCGACCTGCACAATTAAAACAAAATAATATTGGTTTTGGGTAATAACTACTCGGTCGTACAACATTTGGGTTAAATGGCTGATTGGTTTGGTAAAAGGCCGCTACGTCATGTTCTTCTTGATGGATAGTAGCCTGATTTTCTTGTTCCCTATTACATTCTGAAACGTAGTTTCCTGAAGTTTTCACTGTCTGCTGATCATTAAGACGTGGCGGTAAATTCTCTGAGGCACTTAAAGTTGTAGCATATGTTTGTGTAGGCATGCTACGATACTGTACTATTTCGTTTACATCATATTGGACTCGAGAAGTTGATTTTTGACAAGCAAATTCTGGGTTATACTGTTCTTCGGTCCACATGTCCTCGAGTTCCTTACATCGGTGAATGAGTCTGTCGATGGTAACAAAATTCTCTCCCTTCGTAGCTAATTTTAGACCCGGTCGCATATTCTTTACCAAAATCCGAATGAACTCGGCATCTGGAAGTGATGTACGTAGTCCACTTGACATCATATACATAACTCGATAAAATGACGTGAATGACTCACCAGCTTGATACTTCTGTTTTCTATTATCCATATCTGATTTTATACTATCATCGGTTCGAGAATCACGAAAATACTTCTGCATTTCACCTTTTAGCTGTACCCACGTGATGTCGGATGAAACATTTTTCTTTACATATGCCCAATACCATTCTGCAGCTTCTCCATTTAACAAAAAGGCTAATTCTTGTACTAACCTTCGTTGGGAAACTTTAAAGGTATTTGCCAGGTATTCAATTTGAAAAATAAATTTTTCAACTGCTCGATCGCTACGATCTCCATTATATTTTATATTCCAGGATTTGATACTTTTAAAATCATCGGTGGAGTAAGGTGAACGCGGCTCTGAGACGCTTGGTTCATTTCCATAGTTTAGAAGATTGTGTGTGTCAAGTAAATGCGTGTGAGGCAAGTCTTGTTGCAGACCTGGAACTAACACCGGATGTGTTGTAGGAAAGCTCAGCTGATCAACACTTGTTTTTTCCGTGGTACATTGGTTAATGTTAGGTCTACTAAAACCTTGCAGTTTTGAATGAGCAATCTTGTAGTCTTGTAATTTTTGTTTCAGCTCACCTGTCATTTTCTCTAATTTTTGTATATCTGCTGCTATATTTCTAGACTCGGACATACGGCATATATTGTTAATTGCATCTTGTATGGAATTGCTCGTAGGGAATGCGGTGGTGCTGGACTGGGCAACGTCATTATTAGACGGTTGAAATTTTACTTTACGTTGTGTATGTTCTGGGTCAGTAATTTCTCCTTCATTAACAATATTACTGATTTGCATCTCTCACTGGAATAATTTTGAGTTCGAAGAACTGTGTGGATCAACTCTGGATACAATGTGGGGAAGCAATTTATTCTCCTCGTTTTGAATAATTTTATTGACTTCTGATGCAGGTTCAAGCAAATTTTCCTCATCAGATAAAATATCATCACTAACAGATCCCGAAAACGTCACATCATGGAGGGAATCTTCATCTAACGTAGTGTTTTGTTCGATGGCAGCATGAACTAGATTTAAGAGTTTTTCGCAAGAGAGTAAAGTTTCCGTAGCTGACGCGTTTGCCGTTTTAGATTTAGAAATTCTACGTAGTCTATCCTGCACGTGAAAAATCCTGCTTTTAATTTTGGAAATAAATTCTTTATTCGATTTGTTCTCAGAAAGTCCTGACTGGATTTGACTTAGTTTGCGATTGCAAACTTCTACCTCGCGTAAAGGATTTCTCTTTGCAGCGGTATGAGCGATAACTGGTTTAAGAACAGGAGTTTCGGGCTCCTTTAAGATTTGGGCTTTTAGAAGTTCGTAACGTTCGAGAGCGGTTCCGTTTAGCTCACGAATTTGACATTCGATTTCGAATTCATCGTATTCCAGATGATCTATATTCATTTTTGCGTATTTTGAAGATTTTAATTTAACAACAGAATACAACTTCCGAGCGTTAGCGGTTTGGTAAAACCTTTGTTTTAGATTTTCGCGAAAATTAATTAACGAATCGTATCGAATCTTAAAATTGAAATTCACGAAGCACGAAAAAAAATACTTTGTTATTGAACGATAATAACAAAACTAACAAATATTAGATAAATATATATGTATCAATGAATTAGATATAAAAGGGCGGGAAAGTCTTAACACGAAATTACTCGAAATGCTAGGTTCACTACTTTAACAAAAACAAAAAGAAACAAAAATCAAATTAAATAATCTGCATGATTCAGACCTGTGACGTTTCACTTTTATTCTATCATATGCACATGAGTATAAAAGTTGAAGTCATGCATGTACTGAAATTTTAAATTGAAGTTAATACAAAAATATTGAAAATTTAAATAACAATGAGGATTGACTGCAAAATTATTGACTTGGAAATTGATAACATTATCGATTAAAATTAAGATACTCTTCCTCAAACGTTAGTTTACATTTGCTCTTCGCAAATGGATAAATGTATCTATTAGAATCAACAATAATACACAGGTGTGAGTTTAAAATAGACATTCAACCTTAATAAAGGGACATATACATCTCGTCACACTAATAAAATAATCACTGTCTTAATACCAACTCAATTCACCAATCTATATCAATAGTTACAACTAGTTAAGGAAGTTACTATCGTTGGCATCTAAGTAGTGATTCCTTGTTATTATTCCAAAGCCACAATCTATACAGTATACTAATAAAAAAAAATTGTTTTACATACTAACGGTAAAATATACTACTTTGGCAGTTAATTGTTAATTAATTATTATATAATATAACAGTTAATTGTATAGCACGCTACTTAAACAGTTAAAAGATTTTGCATTAAAGTCTTTAATTACCTAATTTCAACACCTACACATATGTATGTGGACAATTAGTAGAAGAATCATCCGCAAAACCATTTTAATAACTTCATTATTCAAACAAATCATCATCAATATTATAAAAATAGACTGATGTTTTAAAAAAAAAAAAAAAATTCATAACTGTTTAATCAAGATGTGTTCATCTAGAACCGTTTAGTATGCCACGATGTTTGGCTTACCATTTCCTATCATGCTTGTTTGCCATATACCTTATGTTTGGGCGCCACTGTAACGTAAGGTTACTGATTTCTCAATGATCTTATCGTTAACAGAAAATCCGTGTTGGTTTCATCTCGTAAGCAGCCATTTGCCTGCCAGCTAAATTCGGCGTGGGAGTGAGTAAAAATGAGATGGTACAACGGATATACGAAGCTGCTTTCATCTTATTGACACAAAAAAAAACCTGTAGATATAGCCTAGCACTGCGAATGATTCATGTCAAGACCCCCCCTTATACCCCTTATAAAACAGAAATTAGCACATCATAATTATTTAGTTTATTTAGACATAAAGATAATAATAATTATAATAAACATAATGAATGAAATAAATTTTGTGCTAGGGTAGATGGTGCATATTTTCCCGTTTATATCAAAATATTAATAATCGCAAAAAATATATGTAGGTAAATTAATAATTATAAATATAAATTAATAAAAAAAATCACTTACCAAACGACCTTGATGAAGCGCTTCACGGATGCCGTCCGGTATTACACTATATTGTAATACTAGTACTATGTATAACTATTTTAAATTAGTAATGTACATACATATGATTATACCATCATAATTTGGTAATATACTTAATGGCACGATAAAGCACTAATATACACCAACACCCAATAATATAAGAATGTTTTTTAAGAAATCAAAATAAGAAAAATTTAAGAAATCAAAATTTTAATAAACTACACTAAATATGAAAATTTTAACAAAACATTATGAGATTAATAAATGAATTATGGAATTTAAATTAATTTAAAAATTGATTTTAATTTAGCACATAACATGAACTAAAAATTGCGTATTTATCAAGCGCTGTTTATCCGATGGAAACCGCTTGTTGTATTTCTGCCATCTTTATATATCCAACGCGTGAATAACCGCGACACCAAAATATCACAGCAATAACAAAATATGGTAACTTGCCCGTTATGAACTATACGTATCCGCTCTTGATTTATTACGGGCAACAAGATCCAAATTTGTACCCGTCTGCAAGGTATGCGTATAGACAATTTTCCGATCACCAATACGGCACAAAAACCGTGCTCCACGCAAAGAATCTGGTTCGGAACACTATACGCTCTTATTAATTTTGGAGTATGTTTAGGCATACAAATTATGGCCACGTAATCAAAATTTAAATATATTTTCACTGCACGATTTTATTATTGGTACACCGGTATTTAGTGTATTTAAATAAATTATATAAATTATTATAGACTGCACAGGTTGGTATCGTAAATGAGACTGACCATTTGAACGATAACAATAGTCTATCCGAGATGAAACAAGAAAACAGGTGATTTTCTATTTACCATTAACCAATACGTATGACAAATTCATATTACAATTACAAGCGCGACTAGTTATATACTTCCAATTTCCATCAATGTTGTTTACCAAATTAATGCATTTCCTCGCGTACTTGTAATTGCAGTGAAATATCAGGTGGGAACGAAAATTCGTTTCAGAACGACGCAAATATTGTGCAAAATACAAGCTGCCACAATAATAAGTGGGATTTAATCTGGCAGCCTTGTGGTTAATCCGTTTAGTCGTCGGAATCTACCTTTAAGAAGGCCAAAGGCACGTTCAATTGTTATTATGGCAGAAGAATGAGCCTTATTGTATACCATATGATGATCTGGTGGAATTATTAAGGAACCTATAAAAAAAATATTACAGTTAAATCAATATTAATAAAATCTTGCTTGTAATGTAAGCAGCATCGCAAGTTTTTTTGAATAAATTGGAACGACGGAAAATACACGAGTCGTGAATGTATCCTGCTTCACCTGCGTAGCAAAAGGCACACGGCTTGAATTAGCACCGAATGAAATTTCTTACGGTTTATATAAGAATTTGGATAGTATTTTGGTGCTGGGATTCCTATATGCGATACAACCAATAATTCCTAGAAAATAATTTTAACTTATTATTAGCATATTGCATCCGTTTTATGAATATTTTTACCTGGGAATTTCGTCTTCTCAAGAAAATAATTGGCCGTTTCTCGTGGCCTTTCCTGCGTTGGCCAAGTAATTATTTTTTCTTGTTTCACTTTTAAAATTTGTCCGCATATGTCAAATACTGCATTCCAACAAGCATTGATGGAAACGCCGAATCTGTCTGATACTGATCTGTAATAAAATATAGGTGTATAAATAAGTATTAATTATTTACAGGAACACGAATAAATTAATTTTTACCTAGAACAGTCGGTGTTAGCCAAATACCACAATGTCATCAAAAGCTGCTTCTCTAAACTTATTCTAGGATGGCCAGACGATGCGTCAACATATTTGCTTTCAATGTGAAGTATATTTTCATATAAACGCTGAAACGTTCCTGGCAAAATACGAAAATCTGCCTTGAACTGGGAGTCATTCAAAAGGCAAACCGTGTTTTCGAAAAAATTCAAATTTTTGGGGTTACATTTGTTATAATTTTCATCATCGGAGTCACTAGACTCGCTATCAAAAGAGCAATCCCAGCTTGTTTTGGCAATTAAGCCAAAGCTAATAATTTTATTTTGATCCATTTCTTATAACACAGCTTATTTTTTACACTTACAATTTTTGATTTAATTTATTTTTTTATATTTTAAATAGAGCCACAAATTCACTTACATACGCACATAAAATTACAAACAACTAAAAATGAGCTGTCAAAATATTTCATTCCTCCCATTCCATGTTGTTCTTATATTACATTTCGTTTTAAATATTCTGATGTTACGCAGTGGCGTAGCCAGAAATTCGTCGAGGAGGGGGGTTTGAAAAAAATAATAATTTCTATAAGAAAATAATGCATTCGAATTTATTTGAATTCATTTATTTAATAGTTTTTTATAGTTTTATATTGATTCGTCGTGATACTAAGGCCAATTCATCGAGGACACAGTCTATTTATATAACCACATCTCTATGAATATTTAATGATGCCAATCCATTTAGTCGCTTATCGCTTCCCACCGATTGTGTTTCTTAGGTAATTCTTAAGGCGCCTGAAGGTCTTAGAACTCTTCAATTGGAGAGATTATCCAGGTTAAGAGTACTACTAAAAATCTGACAAATATTTTGTGCTAATTTTGTTATTATAGGTACAAGCGTTCAATCGGTAGATACCTGACCGTCTTTTAAACATTTTAATTAACTTCGCTTATGTAATCTAATTTCAACTTAATCTGGAAAAAAGGTCTACACAGATCTGTAAAAATTATGTCTAATATTACGCCGCTTTGTTTACATTTCTTTTATGTGAAGAATCAAAAATAGGTTACATGCGTATTATAGCGGGTAATGAGCCTTATTCGAATTATAAATTATTTTTTGTGGATTAACACATCACCATGTAATGATTTAAGTATAATATGTGAATCTCAGGGGGGGTTTCAACCCCCCGCAACCCCCCTTCGCTACGCCGCTGAATTGTCACGTGATCATTATTCCGTTCCTTCTATTCTTTCTCTGGAATGAATAAAACAAAACACTGTCAGTGTTTAAATTCATTTTAAAATATCATCTCAAATATCTCTCCTCGTATAAAAAACAAAGGGAAGGGAATGAAATAGCGATCGATTTATTTCTTTTCTAAGGAAGGAAACAAAAATTTATTTATAAACAACTAAACAAAGGAGAGAAGCGAAAAATAAACAAAAAATCGAAATTAAAATTTTTAAATTTGTTCACTGGGTTTTTTTATCTTTGATGAAGTAAAATCGTTCAGGACCAGTGTTACCACTTGGAAACTTGAAATTAGTGGCAAATTTGAAACATTTTTTTGAAAATATGTACCAACTTGGTATACATTCTACTATTTGCCAGTACCAAAAAAAAAATCGTAAGAAAGCAAAAATATAAAATCATTTTAAGGTTTTTATTTGCAAAAATCACAATTATTTTCGTAGTATGTACATATCACAAATATAATCAGTTTTGATTCATCAGTTGAAACATACAACAAATGAAACTTAATATGGCTCAAAAGCAGCGTCTTTAAATTTAAATTTCGCAGCAAATTATCCCAAATCTTCTTCCGGTATATTTATATATCTGTATCCATATATTCTTTAACTAAAGTTATAGTAAACATCATATTACTAATTGTATTATTGTCAAGACGATTTGTTTTCTTATTTTTTATTAAATTTAATGTGGAGAAGGCTTTTTCCGTTGCTGCACTGCTGTGCGGAATAACAGTAGTGTTATGATGTAGTCGGCTAATTCTGTACAAATACGAAATTCTAAATTATTTTTTAAATTTTTAGTTTTGATCCAATTTTGAACAGCGTCATCAGAATTCATGTGTGTCAACAAATTTTTATTTCCAATTAAGCTTCGCCACTGTTCATTTAATGTTTTAATTGAGACATCCGTTTTTATAAAAGGATAATTGTTTAACAAAGGTCGAATTGTTGGCATAGTTCCGGCTACAATTTCAGCTACATTTCAAAATTTTAGAATTTCCAATTTGCTGTCATTAAGTTGAAAACGTTTTTTTATTTGGCAGCAAAGCTCCATATAAAAAGAAATAATATCGTTTTTAACGGTTGCGTAAATTTGCTTTCTTCTAAAAATGTTTCCTCAAATTCTTGAGAACCTAATGAAAAAAACATTGAGGTAATTGGGAGATGTTTGTTAGTATCTCTAACATCAACTTTTAGATCAAGTTGTCCAAAACCATGAAATTTTTTAAAATTTCCAAATAAACGCGTTTGATTGTTTGGTAAACGTTTTGAATTTCGGCTTTTTCAGACTGAAAAATTTTGTTAACGTCGTTCACAATTTTTAAAATAAATGATAAAAATAGCAAATATAATTTAAATTCGCCGTTCGTAAGGAATTCGAGGATGTCGTGAGCAGAATCAGTTTTATCCTTTACTTCGTAGCAATACAAAATAAAATAATGCTTTAAGGCCTCCCATTGCTCTAAAATTCTTAAAACCACCGCCTCAAGTGAAAGCCAATGAGTTTTGCAAAATTTTAAAATTTTGTGATTTTGAATATGGAAATTCGCTTGAAACGCAGAATATTCGTTTAGTCGTTTGGGACTGTGTGAAAAGTGATTATAAGCGTTTCTAATGTTTCTTTCGATAGCCTCGGGAAAATGTTATAAGGTGGCGTTTACGCAAAGAAAAATGGAGTGGCATATACAGCCCAAAAAGAAAACATCTTTTTTTACTACTTTAATTTTCGCATTTAACACTGTTCAGGACTATTTTTCTAATTATTAAATTTAATAATTTGAAAAATAAAAATATAAAATCTTTATTTAATAATTAAAGATTAGTTATTTTTTAAATGATTTTTATTGACATTTTGCATGAGTGCTTTTATTTTGGTATTTATATGTATGTACTGTACATATATGTTTTTTTTAATTTTCTTACAAACATGTTTAGTGAAATAAAGCGGGAATATAATAAAAAAATATTTAGCTCTATAAATAAACATAAAATGAATAATTAATATTACATTTGGACTTAAATTTAATTGAATCTAATGGATAACGGTAAGTTTATTTTAAATGTGATGGTTAACAGTTTGTGAAACAAAAATATTGTGAACGACCTCGAAATAATTGGTTTTTCAATTGACCATCGCAAGTACATACTTATTTTTTATTTGAGCACTTATGGTTCATGTCTGTGCTGAATCAACTATTCGTACCTGCTCTACCTAATTTTCAAGAGTACAAGCAGTTAATTTACAACAATATAAAGCTAAACTATGTTTTAAATATTTATTTTATTAGAATAAATTTAAAAAATTAAACCACAATCGCATTATTTTTTGTAATTAAATGAAGTAAAAATGTTGAGATTATGTTTTACTTATTTTGTATGTTAATTTGGATATTTAATGTGTCTTATCCAACCATCAACATTAAAATTTAATTATGTGTAAAAAGTTTAAATTTTTTTTCTGTGCCAAATTTCAGCAAAACGAATTATTGTGTTGGAAGATATCAGCATTGATGACCCCCCCTATCAGTTTAACAGCAATGTAACTGAAAATGGAACCACACTGCAGAGGTATCTCTCGTCGTATAATGATTATTATTACGAGTATAAAACGATGACGAATTCACTGCTCAAAACGGTAAGAATTCATTTTATTCAATATTTTATAGATATATCTATTTATATACAAAAACAATATTTAGTTATAGACATATTAACTAACAACATGTGTAATTTATTTCAAATAGCAAATGAAATTCATGAATAACATAACTCCTCGCTCGAGCCGTTAACACCACCATCACGAGTGGATATCGATCCACAAAGGGAGACACCGACTAGAGATGCAGAGATGTACGGATAGTAACTATTCGGTATTTAATACTCGTTACTTTAACTATCCGGAAGTAACGATTCCTCAGAAAATAAAGTATTCGTTACTTTATACCTTGTTAGTAGAAACTACCATACAATGCCCAAATAATATTTGGTTGGTTCTCTTTTCAATACAAAATAGTCAATAAAGAAAGATATCATTATAGATATTATGTAAATTGTAATGGAAAAATAAAAAGGTAGAAAAGGGTATATTTTATAGGTATAAAATACTCTAAGTCGTGTTCCAGTCGACCACTTCAAGTACTTATGAGTACTTAGGTTTGTGTCTTTGCTTAAATTTAACTACTCGTAACTGCTCTTGCATTCTGGCAAGAGCAGTTACGAGTAGTTAAATTTAAGCAAAGACACAAACCTAAGTACTCATAAGTACTTGAAGTGGTCGACTGGAACACGACTATTATACATACATGTACGTACTATTCTTGCTCGTGGTGATATAAATCAAATTATGCCTGTTCCCATTTTTATACATAAAAAAATATAACTTTTCCTTTTCTTATTATTTTGTTTTTAAAATGAACAACAATATAGTTTTTAAGCTGTTAGAAGAGCAAAATTATATATAAATTTGCGTTTTCCAAACAAAAATGTATAATTTGGGGAAACATAACCTACAAATTTATTATTATCATTTTACATTTTGACGTTTGATGATTTGTTTATTATTTCTAAAACACAATTTTCGCTTCATGTTTAATCAATTTATAACCAAATTTCAAAATAAGTCTTGTTTTTTACAGTAGTTTATAGTTCAATAGTTTGTTAATCACGTTCCAAAATCTCTTCAATAAACCATAAAACATATGAATCGTAAACGTAGCGACATTTGGTTGTATTTCATCAAAATGTCAGATGATCATCACGCCAAATGTGATATCTGTAAAAATGAATTATCCTATAAAGGTGGTTCGACGTCTAATTTTAAAGAGCCCGGCAAAACAATCTGGTGCTGTTGAAACAAATACTTTATCTGTTACTAAAAATGTAGATTAGAACCATCCACTTCCACTTCGACTTCGACTAATTTAAATACACCAGAATTAGATATTTCTAATAAGGCGGTTGTTGTGAAAGTGGCACAACCATAGAAATCAATGAAACAGACTGGCCTCAATCAATATATTACGCGGCCCCTAACAATTACTCGTCAAAAACGATTGAATAGTTTGGTGCTAGAAATGATCATTAAAGACATGCCGCCTTTCTATATAGTGGAAGACAGCGGGTTTCGATTACCTTTGGCTTGATTTGTTCTCGCTTATAAATTACCCTGGCGAACTAAATCATTGAATTAAAACAATTGAAATCATTCAAAACATGCTAAATAGTACACAACATATAACAATTACCAGCGATATGTGAACCAGTTGTACAAAGGAATCGTATATGTCCATTACTGCCCATTTAATCGATTCTCATTGGGTTCAAAAATCCGTTTTGTTGGGCTGTTTTGCATTTTCGGAATGGCAGACTGCCGCAAATATAATAACTAAAATACACAGTTAGCTGCAACAATGGAACGTACAAAATAAAGTACATACAATTGTGACAGACAATGGCGGGAATATTGTTGCATCATGCAAAATCACCAAAATGAACCATTTACCTTGTTTTGCACATACGCTAAATTTAGTTGTGCAAGATGCTATTAAAATAATAAAACCCATCCACTTAAAAGCAAAAACCATCGTTGAATATTTTAATCGAAACACACTTGCAACTGCCAAATTAAAAAATTTTCAAGAGCAAATTAATAAACCGATCCTTAAATTAAAAAAAATGATGTAGTAACTAGGTGGAATTCCACATTCTACATATTCCAACGAATGGGGCAGCTAAAGGAGTGCATATATTCTTCATTAGGCGTCCTTGATAGCCAAATTGAAAGGCTAAATTTAGAAGAATGGATGGTTTTAGGCGAGTTATGTTCCTTACTCGAACTTGAGCTCGTTACTGTTGATTTGAGTGCTGACCACCATGTAACCGTGTCAAAAATTATAGCGTTAATGGATGGCTTGACCTCTGTCTTGACAATTAAAGCTACAATTCGTAGTACTTATGGTGATAATTTATTTGACGCTTTAATAGCAGGCTTAAACAAGCAATTCGATAAAATTGAATATAAATTTAATCGTTAAACCCACGTATCTTGACCCAAGATTTAAAAAACGTGCGTTTTCAAATCAAGTAGTCTATAATACAGCAAAAGACACAATCATTGCAAACGTGACCGATTTAATTCGTATAGGGGACCAGAAAACTAGTGAGACGGGTTGACAAACGATTGATCCAGTGATAACTAACTCCCGACCCATATATTTAATTTGGGATGATTTCGACAGCCGAAATCACTGCCATCAATAGGAAGGAGGACCCTTTAAAATGGTGGCAATCAAGGGAGTTAGTTTACCCGAGTCTAGCAAAATTAGCAAAAAAACACTTTTCTGTAGTTGCTACTTCGGTGCCATCAGAAAGGATATTTTCAAAAAGTGGACAAACTTTAAATAAAAGACGAAGTCGATTGAAGCCGGAAAATTTTGAAAAAATAATTTTTCTAATAAACATTATTACATAACATATAATATGTATGTATGTACTTCTATAGTACAGTACTATACTACGTGCAATATATTTTTAGACTGAAATGTTCCTTTATATATTTATTTTTGTTATCAGATGAATTAGTTTATTTTATTGTACTTTATAATTTTTAAAACGAAATAAAAGTTTTGTTAAAAAAAATACGAAGTTTAAAAAATCGATAAAACAACTCAGCGAGTCAGCGATCAACAGAACAAAATTAGGTAAGTAATCGAGTAGACAATAATTTCGGTATAAAAATCATTTTATTGTACTAGGTACGTAACGATTACATTGTGACCATTACATTGTAACGAGTAGTTGCATTAAAAGTAACGAGTACCTATGATTACATAAAAGTACCGAAACTGCACACCTCTAACACCGACACCCGACCAAAGTTTGGAAAATTATACCGGTATAAATATTTTGAATTAAGAAAATGTTTTAATTAATTTATTTTATATTTCAGAATCCATAATAGAAGCTGTTCGCTCCAAACCAGTCCTTTGGGACATTAGAGACGCGAATTACAAAAACCGTATAATTTGGAATATCTTGTGGGGAAAAGTGGCGAAGAAATCGAGTAAGTATTAGGTTTTTTAGGAAAACGTTTAAATTTTTTTTGATACTAAATGCTTAATACATTTTTAAATTAATTCAGTGTTAGATAGCAGTATAACAAATATTTTAAGGGTGCGCAAACACTGAGACTGCTTGAAGGCAGGCTACATCAGGGCTAAAAAAACCAAGTAGTGGCGCTCCAGGAGGGTCAAAGCCTTATAAATACGCTAAGCTCCTGTCATTTTTGGATGATACCGCAGAGCTAAGAAGGTATATACATATGTACAATTAATAATTTCTGTTTATTCTTTTTAATATACTAATTTCCTTTTATTTGGGTATTTCATATGTATCGAACTATCTGCGGAAACTACTAATTGTGCCACCAACAGGGTGGATGAGAAGAAAGAAGTAATCCCGAAAAATAGAAAACGTAAAATCTATAAGGCATTGCTTAATAAATACGAGGATGTATTTATAAACAAACATAATTACATAAAAATATGTTTACAGGTATATATCCATACGAATTTATACGAAACCGATTTTTCCGCCCACAGAAAAACCGAATGAAAAGTACAATTCAAGCAATTTTAGAACAGTTCTAAAATTAGATCAACCTTTTTCTTACAAATTACCGAATATGATTATTCGATTTATTTAATTTAATTATTTCTAATTTAATTTGTTATGAAAAAAGTATATTTAATTTTTAAATACATACATATATTGAATCTAGTTTGAAATTTAATGAATTTGTGTTAAAATTGGTTGTATTTGGCTTCAAATTGCTATTTATTAAGTGTTTTGAATTGGACTCACAACTTAATAGTAGCCAAGCCAAAACTTCTCATGATTGTCCCATGTAAAAAATAATTGACTATTGATTAGTTAAACGTCATTTGAGCAATTTTAGTTTAGATGCTATCAAGTGATGAGTCACTTAAAAATAATAAACGGTCAGAAGTCGTAACTTCTCTTAATTCCGATTTAAGTACAATATTTGAGTGGGGTAACAACAACTTAGTACAATTTAACGAGAAAAAGACACAAATATGCACATTCTCACGTAAAAAAAGTCGCAACGACTACCCATTTGTGGTAAAAAACCATATCCTTATGGGTTGCGACTCAATTCGACTGCTTGGTGTTCAAATAAGTAACAAACTCAAATGGAATGAACACATTGTTGCATTGGCTAAATCAGCTTCAAAAAAACTCGGGTTCCTGAATCGATGCAGAAGGTTTTTCAAATCGCATCAAGTTCTCCAGATATATAAAACCTTCATCCGACCATGTATAGAGTATTGCTGTCAAGTTTGGGGAGGTGCGTCTGGTACCACCCTCCACTTATTGGACAGGGTTCAACGCCGCGCTATCAGAATAATACGGAATCCCAGACTTACTCAAGAACTAGACAGCTTACAGCATCGCAGAGATGTTGCAGAACTCTGCGTATTCTACAGATGCTTACATGGTAAATGTTCTGCAGAACTATCGGAGAAAATACCACCATTCGTTACAACAACAAGAGTAACAAGAGGAACAACCAATGCACATAGGTTTACGGTGAAGCTCCCGAAACCTCGAACTGAAGAAATCAAGCGTGAATTTATATACCGAACATCAAAAAAGTGGAATTCGCTAATACATTTCAAATTTCCGAAGGAATATAAAATGAATAAATTTAAGGTAGCTATTAATCTTTACTTGCAGGATCGCGCATTGGGTGCAGAAGCTCTGACAGTTACAAGGAGCTAGGACCGTTAATAAGTCCGCTCTGCACCCAATTAAAAAAATTGATAAATAAAAAATAAAAAAAAAAAAAAATTCAAATTGGCTGGCAATAAACCGGCACACAAAAAATTAATATTTGAGATACAAAAAAATAATAAAACGGCACAAATTAATGAGCAACAAACAAAAATTTCTTGGCATCATAATAATAATTTGGCAACATTTATAATTTTTTGGCACTATTGGAAGGGTACACAAAAATTATTTTTTGGCATCGAAATAAACATTTTGGGCGACAAAAATAATTAACTGGCAACAAAGTTATAAATAAATAAATTAAAAATTAAAAAAATTAAATTAGTTTTAAAATATTCTGGAAAATGGAGATCCCTAATTTAACTTAGAATTGTAGAGGCTAACGGCTTCGGTAACTCTCACGGGCACGCGGGAGGTCGCTTCGCTCCCCCCCGCTTAGCCCTCCGAGGGGCCTTAGATTTAAACTTCGAGGGACGTAGGAGCCAGGATAGGCAAACATGTCGCACTGCGTGCCGCACGTAGGAGCGGATTATATAGAATCTATTAATGACACTGCAATATTTTATATCGATCCCCCATCAAATATTAAATAATGTGTATCGATTAAATTTAATTTTTTGTCTCGATTTTTTTTTTTTTTTTACTCTAAAAATTATTTTTTTCTGTTCCAAAATATTATATTTGTTGCCAATTTATTAATTTTGATGTCAATGTTTGTCGCCACAGTATTTAATAATGTCCTTCAAAAATATTTGTTTGTTTTTTCATATGTGGTGCCAAAATATTATTTGTGATGCCAATTTATTATTTTTGATGCTAATGTTTGTCGCCAAAAAATTTTTCTTGTATGCCCGTTTAAATTGTCCCATTCAAATTTATATTGAATATATTTACTTAAATATTAAAAAAATTTAAGGAAGCCACCAGTCTTATATGGAAGCAAATTTGAAGCTAAAACAGGAGTACTTTAGTACGATACAGGAAAAGTCGGTCGCCCCAACAGTTTGTCCCTGCACTATCACCAGCAGTGTACCTATACCTCCACCTGCTACCAATGTAGAGGTTGATGCTTATTGCACAATGGTAAATTCTTACCTACGAAGATTATTTTTGGCTAAACGGCTTGAAGTGCAGCAAGTTATGCTAAAAATGATCAGTGATGCCTTGCTAATGGCTGTATGATACTCACTTTTTTTTTCAAGTGCAATAAATTGCTACAAAACTAGTAAAATGAAACAGAGAAGGGTAGTGTAGTCAACACTATATGTAAATATTTTGAAGTTTCGGATAAACAAAATATGTACATACAATCAAAAATTTTTTCCGTTTTCTTTTAATTAAAGAAAACGGATTAAAAGAATTAACGGTCGACTAAAGGAAATTGGAATAAACATTTTTTTGTATATCTAATTTTTGTATACATAAATGGATGTCTCATCTCCAATAATTTCTGAAATTGTACAGGTGTCATCCGCAAAGTTCTCCGATATAAATTTACGTCTTCGGCTTCTATTTCCTTTAATAAATTGTGGCTAAATTCTTCGCTTTCGCGGTGAAGTAGCCATTGGGAAAAAAATTTTTTTTTGCTCTTACTTGATTCTTTTCGTAAGAAATATGAGTTAGCGCACAATAAATTTGTATTAGCTGCCGCAATTAATTGCAACGACATAATTTACATAAAACTCAAATATGTGCTCTATTATTTCAGAAATGTCAGAAAAAAGTACCTAATGTCAAAAAAAGAATCAAATACAATTCTTTTTTTGCTATATTTGCTCGATTAACTACTAGAAAAATTGAGCTGCCACTTTTCTTTGACGTTTCTATATTTTTTTCAAATCTATGATGTATACACACACTCACAAATATTGTGTATTATATATTTTTTCTCTCACTCTGTTTGTCTTTTCTAGTCACTGAAAAAGTGAGTATGATAAAGCCATTCACGTAATAAAAAACGTTTAATCTTTATTTTAGTTTAAATGTGTAATTAATTTTTTTTTGGAGCCGGATAATTAACTTCTATGCAGGACCCATTCTGGAAGCGGACGAATATTGAATTGTAGTAGATAAGTATTGTTCTGAGAGATAATTTTTGTATTTTAGTGACTTTAGCTTTTTTTTTTGTTTCTTTTTAGTACAATTGTTGCAATATGTGTTCCAAGAAGAAGAATGAATGCCGGTCGATATTATATGCGTGTAGCAATGCATAGATGAATTGGGGTGAAAAGCTTTAAATGTTTATTTAAACAGACGAAGTAATGTGCACACTTTTAAAAAAATTTATTTCAATAAATGAAAATCTCAAGTTGAAATGTTTAAGTTAAATAAAACAAAATATGTAATTTGAACTTTTAAACAAATTTTTTTACAATGATTAAAATCTTAAGTTAAAATATTTAATAAATAAAACAAAATAATTTGAATTAAAAAAAAAAATTGTTTCAATTAATAAAAATCTTAATTAAAACGTTTAAGTTAAATAAAACGAAATTTATAATTTGTACCTTTAAAAAAATTTATTTACAATAAATAAAAATCTTAAGCTAAAATATTTAAATAAATAAAACGAAATATGTAATTTGAATTAAAAAAAAAAATTTATTTACACAAAATTTTGTGTTTCGAGGAAAAAAGTCATATGGAAGCATTGGAAAAATTTATTAAAACTAAAAATATTGAAAAATGAATAAAAATGGAAAGAATTGAAAACACTTCTATTAGACATAAAAACCTCTTAAATCATAAAATATATAAAACTACAAATAGCTTATAGACAAAACTCTGTAGTCCCACAAGTGAACCTAAAACACAAAAAAAAAACAGAAAAACAACTAAAACATATCAACAAACTTCAGGAACAATACTTAACTATCAGTTGTTATATTTTGTTGAGTTGCCATTCGACCTGTCCCTAATCAGCAAAGTAATCGGCAAATTTGTTTCGAACCAGTTTTGCCGCGTAGGTTGAGTTCTTCATTGGTTGAAGAGGCAACAACGAATTTAATTGGCCGTTCCAAGAACCTTATATAAAGAAAAAAATAAAGTAATATAGTTTTAAATAAATTCTACATTGTTTATCTGGAATTAAGAATTTTACCTAGGACGATGTTTTCTGCTACTTCACGGTTCAAAAGATCTGGAGTTATATAGTTGCTGTTATTTTTTCCTCAACCAGTTGTGGAGGCAGATCCAACATTGTATAATGTCCTCCACTAAAGTCACATCCGCTATGATTGCAGTGCGAAATATCCTCCATTTTGATGAAAGAATGACAAAACAATTTTCAATCATACGACGGGCCCTGCTTAGCCGATAATTATAAATTTTGTGCTCTGTGGTCCGTATTGTTGTGTATGTTTTCATCATGTTTTCTGACAATGCAAACGCATCATTAGCAAAGAAAACATTCGGAATATCGATGAAACCTTCACTGACATTCCTTGGTTGAGGAATGCAATAAATCTAAAAATTACATATTATAAGCGGTAAATAAAAGAACCTAGCGCTACTCACGGAAGTGTTTTTGCATTAAACCGCTTTCCAAAACCACTTGCCCTAAATATGCCTCCGTCACTCTGGCGACCTGCAGCACCAACATCGCAAGTTATAAAATTATAATCGTGGTCGCAAGTTGCCATTAACACAATGAACGAGTTTTTTTATAATTAAAAAAGAGACGGATTTAAATGGTACCTAAAATAAAATATTAAATGATAAATTAAATCTTTAAAAAGTGCCAATAATTTACTTGGATGGAAGGTGACGTGTTATGCAATATTTATATTAATAATATAATAGATATTTCGGGAAACACTTTATTTTTGAGAACCTCGGTTATGCTTTTAGTAGTTTCAACCAAGATTCTGTGGACATTTGTTTGGAAGCATTTATAAGCAATCCCTAGGCTAGTCTGAGATTCACCCGTTGCAAGATATCTAAAGAATATCAATACAACAAATTTTTATTTGTTCACAAAAATAAAAAAACAATTTATCTAAAGAATATATTATAATTTTTATGTTGAAATATATATAATTTATTAAATACAAATACATATTAAATATAATAATTTTTACATTGTCACAATTATTTGTGCAAAGCGAGTTAATTGATACGATTGAAATAAATTGTATTAGTTATGTTATTGTATCTACTCCAAAATACACATTATTTTTATTTTTTTAATTAAAATCGAATTTTATTTTGTTCAAAACTATATTTGTGGTTTTGTTCAAATATCGAACCTTAAAAATAACCAAACCTGAAAAAAAATTACATGCACACATTTTACGTGCAGATTTCCTCCACGCCCGAAGTAACATTCATAAAAAGTATCTGAAACATAAATTTATATTTAAATTATTATTAACTTTACACAAAATATTCAAAACCTTACTTATATTAATTACCTATTTGTATTACATACACTCTACGAATTAATTCACCGTACGATCTAAAAAATTGAATTTTCGAATTGGTTTTTGAAGCAAATAAATCCTGCTTACTGTAAATTTAAAAGGACAAAAAATACAGACAAAACTAATATAAATTTAGTTTATTAATCTACTTTTCAAATTCATCGTACGATTAGTTTAATCATTATTCAACACATAAAAAAAAAATTTATTAATAGCGGGTAGGCCTCCTTCACATATAGAATGGCTTTTAGTCTGTTATTCATGGACGAAACCAATTTTTGGTGAATTCTGGCGGCACCCGATCTCAATCATATCTTATTGCCTCTTTCGGTGTGGCCTTAGATGTAATTGTGTGTATTTTTAGTTGCCTTTCTACTTAATCCCCCAGATGCTCTATGGGATTAAGGTTCGGATTTTGTGGAGGAGAATGAAGCTGCTTAGGGGTGTTTTACAGCTACCAGTCTGGAACAATTGCCGCTATGTGCTTCGAGTTGTCATCTTGCTAGAAGACCCAATTTTGTGGCAGTTCTAATTTGTCTACCGATTCGTGCAAATTGGCTTTCAAAATATTCAAATATGTACATCCTTTTATCCATATTTCCTTCAATAACTATCAAATTTCTGACTTTCGAACCCGCCATACACCCCCAAACTGAGTACATTTCCTCCAGCGTTTTTAACCGTACCACGAAGATTTGCTGTTTCCATTGCTGTTCCCTTCTTGCGCCATACTTATGATGGTCCATCATATCCAAATATATTATACTTAATTTCGCCGGCAAATATCACTTCTTTCCAGAATGAAAATTCAGCATCCAGGTGTGATTTAGCGAACTCAATGCGTTTCTTTTTAATTACCTCACTAATAACTGTTTTTTTCTGACCATTCTGGAAAATTACCCGTACCAGTTTAATGTTTTCTGGTTTGTACGTTAACATACATCTGCTCCATAGTTCTGGTGTAGCATTGTTAACAATATTGAACTAAATATTCGCTGTTCTTTGCGTACACAACGCCTTACTACCCTTTATTCCTTCTCAGTAAGAGTACGCGAACGACCAATTCTTTTTAATTATTCAACACTACCTGTCTTTTTATATGTTTCTACAATGTGCATGACGTTTTTGATTTTTTGTTAACTTTGGACTTGGAAAATAACGGTTTTCCTTCCAAATGCTTATTGATAACGACTTCTTGGAAGTCAATACTGGTTTCTGTTCGCGTGGCCTTCAAAATGATAAAAGGTGTTTTATGTAACGGTAGCTTTAATGTCTTACAATATACTGAACTATTCTATCACAAAAATATTGAAAAAAACAAAAGATGCACGGTGTTGTTAGATAAAAACAACAACCGTACGATGAATTTGTTCGCAAAAAAAGGAATACAAATGTAAAGTTTTTTTATTTTCGGCCTTGAAAAGTAGATTAATAATAGTATATTATTCAACGAGCATATAATGATAGCTGTTATTCACGAAGATGAAGTTTGCCGACACGAGCCGATAGGCGAGTGTCGTAAATCATCTGAGTGAATAACAGCCATTATATGCGAGTAGAATACGATACTTTGTCCACGACCGACAAATATCATTATGTTTTATAATCAAATCCTTTAAATACTCCTCAAATAATTTTCGTCGACATTTTGACGTCACAGTTTAATACTAATGAAAATGGCAAAAGACTACTAGATAAAATTTCAAAAATTAAATAATTTACATGGAAGTATTGAATAATGAAAGAAGAGACTACTAGATAAAATAGCAGTGAATAATGAATATCATTATAATTGATGAAACAAACGTATAATGAGCATATTATACGTTAGGCGTGGACAAACTAAATTTATATTAGTTTTGTCCGTATTTTTTGTCCTTTTAAATTTACAGTAAGCAGGATTTATTTGCTTCAAAAGCCAATTCGAAAATTAAATTTTTTAGATCGTACGGTGAATTAATTCGTAGAGTGTATATTCATAAATTTCCATATTAATTTGTTCACTGTAATTCAGTTTTTTTCATGTATAATTTGACATCCAGTATCATAACCTAAAAAAAAATGGAGGTGTGGCCAACACACGACTTTCTTTTACGAACAGCGAATTTTGAGAAAATTTTATAATTCAAATTTCCCGCAAACTTAATTAACATTGTTTTTATTATTTCATGTTTTCTGTAAATTGTATATTTTTGAAATATTTGCAAAATAAATTTTCTGTTTTACGGAATCTGGGAGCTGGGACTCCAAAATTTATGTAAAAAGTTTAAACATGAAGTTGCAGTTTGATTGGTTAAACCATTTGGACTACAAGTTGACAGACATATATACCAACAGACACCACTTCAAAACTCAATTTTTTGAACTCATTAGTACACACGTAAAAGAAATAAAAGGTGATATTTATGAATTTAAATTTTTTCTTTTATTTTGTAAATCTTATACTTTTTAAAATATGTGCAAAACACATTTTCGGGCCCAAGAGAGTGGCCACTTCCGGTTGACAGATTTGGCAATTTAACATACATGTAGGCTAAATATTTTTATAACGTACAGTACGTCACTGAAGTGTGCAAATTAATTATAATTAGCATAATTGGGCTAATACACACAATAATTAAAATGACAAATGCAAGTACTGCTGTAACTCCTTGTAAAAAAGTAGGGGGGGGGGGGGGCAGGAGTTGCGAAATATTTTTGCAATTATAAAACGATATATATACTTATGTAAGTATTACAAACCCTAATAAGTCGTTAAAAAAGTTAAGAAACATGACAAAATGATCCACATTCAATTATGTAATATTTGCATTAAAAACCGGAAGTATGTCACTGTAGTGTGCAAATTAATTATAATTAGCATAATTAGGCTATATATACACATATATTTATGTGTTGGCAAAACAATATTTAATTTTTTTTTATAAAATTTTTAAATTTTTTTTAAATTTTTTTTTTAATTTTTAATTTTAATTTTTTTAATTTTTAATTTGTTTATTTTTATTTTTTTTTGATTTTTGGAAACATTTTGTATTAGTAATTTTTTGTAAACCTTATATTTTTTAAGATATTTGCAAAACAAATTTTCTGGCCCAAGGGAGTGGCCACTTCCGGTGGACCGATTTGAAGTAAAATTCACTGGGACCTCCCAATTTATCCAAAAAGCTTAAATCTGAAGTTTCAGTTCGATTGGTTAAGCCATCTGGGCTGTAGAGAGGACACAGACTGACAGACGGACATACAGACTGACAGACAGACATCATTTCGAAACCCACTTTTTCGGACTCAGGGGACCTCAAAACAGATAAATCTTCAATAATCTCAAAGTCGAAAATTTTCATGATTACTATACTTTATTTTACTTACGTAAAAGAAAGTAAAAGAGAAGAACACAAAGAATCATTTCATTACAATTTTTGTGACTATACTTATCTGAATTGGTTGGTATATCGGAAGATTCTTTGTTTTCTATTTTCTTTTAATTTGTTATCTGAAAATAGAAAATAAGATATTTAATTTAAAGTTTAGCGTTGGATCGAGTAATTTTAACGTTCTTTTTGTTTACTTTTATTTCTGACAGTTTCAATTTAGTAACAAGCTGAAGTATATTATATTAGGTGTATTCATTAAAATTTTGTGTAATTACTACTAAAATCTACTGCGACTTTTTATTTCAAATGCGGCCAGGTATCATGCCAACTGGGCTACGCAATAAGAAATTGGAATAATTTTGTCTAAACATACCGCCGCCGTTGACTCGGTAGAGTCAAAAATAGATAACAGGGAAATTTTATTATGTTGGCCGGTTAAGGAATTTTTGCTGGGTAGGTTTACGGCTTTAGTCCTGGAGTGTTTATCAATTCTGGAGTGTAGTTGACAACTTCTAGTAACCTTTTGGATCATGTCAACTGTTTCCCAATATACGATTTGTTACGAAGCATGAATGGTAATGGCTGCCATTTGCCGTCTGGAGTACTCCTAACTGCCTTGAATTTTGTAAATCTTTAATTTGTTGGTGATGGTAAAGAACTATTTTGTAAGTAGAGAGTATATCTCCAATAACTGGATGCAAATGGTGATTGTACGGTTGTGGTGATCCTTAGACGGAGTGTAGTGGTGATCCTCGGATGATAATCAATGATAGATTGTAATAGATATTAAAGGACAGCTAGATGAAGTCCAACTTCAATGAATTGTCTCGTCGACAAGGTTGGTTTGATAGGAAGAAGCTGACTTATTAGCTATCGTTCTAGGAAGGTGGCATATAAATGTATTACTCCAATTGCATATAGTTGTTTTTCGAGGATAGCAGCAACTGATGGGTTGAAAGCAAATTCCTCTGAATGAATTCGCGGATGATTTCTTAGTGATGATGTGGTCGTGCTTTAGTATTTGGATTGTTGGCATTATTTGTAATATTGATAACCTCCAAACTTCCTCTCATTCGCAGCACACCATAGTTATTGGAACATGAAAAAAGAGAAAAAATGTTAAATTGGTTCGATTTTATAATAAAAAATAAAAAAAAAAATCTTAAGTTTAAGTTTTCGTATTGAATGAATCGATATAGTTAAAGTTTAGCGTTTATCATCGCCAATGGGTTCGATTGATGGCGGATTTGATTTCAGCAATATACGGTTTGCTTGCAATGGGCTGATCTTCTTTAATGGTATTGAAATCCATTGCAATCCAATTATCGAACTTACTTGATATCATTAATTATAAATAGCCATCTTGAACATTTGACATCTAGTAGGTGCTGGTAATCTTTATCTGGGTCAAGTAATATCACATTTTGATCAAACTCAAGTGAACGTTCATTAATTTATCTGGATCAAGTAATATCATATTTTGATCAAACTCAAGTGAACGTTCATTAATTATAAATAGCCATCTTGAACATTTGACATCTAGTAGGTGCTGGTAATCTTTATCTGGATGTAATCTGAACATTTATCAATTGCTTCTGGTGGCAATTTTCCGGTTAGTGATGGGTAGAAAACTTCTGGAACTATTTGCAGCAAGACCTAGGTTTGACGTATGCTTTACCTCTGGAAATGTTAGCTTCTGACTGCTTGAGGGTGCCAATGGGAATATTGGTTTTAACTCGAGTAAATTTCATTTGCTTTAATCGACCCTCTGTTATGATGCTATTTGTAAATCTAGTTTACCCAGCTTCCATACTCGTAATCATCTTGGGTATCTAATTTATTCGTTACGGAAATTGGAATGCTACCCTTTATTAAATTAGAATTTAGTTGTTTTATAGGACATCTCTATGTCTCGGAATTCAAACATAGTTATAGCCGTATTTAATTTACCGGTTTCATTATTTGTTGATTGTGCAGCTATTGGCAGATTAATTTGTACTGGCATTTGTTGAACTTGTTGTACAGGTTTTTGGTTGGAATATGTGGCTATAACTGGATTTGCCCCACTGGAAAATAATGCTAAAAAGGCACCAGTTTGGGCATGTGTCCTCGACGTTGCCTCGAAATTATTTGGTGTGACAACCGGTGCCATTTGGTTTCGTTGATGGAGACTTACCGCAGTAATATGTAGAGGCGTTGATTGTATAGATGCCATTGAGTTTTGTTGACTCAAATACATAGCTGGAATTTGTGGTGGCATTTCTTGGGTTAATGCCTTTGGTGATTGTAAAAGTTGGCCATTCCAAACCGGTAATGGTGAGAAGCTTTGGCGATAACGGAATGGCCAATGTGGTAATTGGTATAACTGCACCCGGCGCTGGATGAATTTTTGTTGGCGTTGGTGCTAATGCCACGGGCGTAGAAGATATGATGGTGTTCTTCGATGTTGAATCTGGTTGCGTTTGGGCAGCTTTGGTTGCTGTTGCTTCAACATCTGTGTTCGCAATAATGGTGGTGCTCGATAAATCGGTTGAGGCTTTTATGCTGGGTTCAATATGTTTCCTTTCAGGTGATAATGTGACTTGCTTTTGGATATTCACATCAGTCTTTGATGGTACCTCTGGAATATTATGGAATACTGTTGATTCGAAATATACTGATGGATTATTGAGTTTTATTGGTGGAAAACCATGAACGTTGCGTTCAACAAAATATTCCTTTTCTCTAATTAGAGTTTGGATTTTTGCAACAATTGTAAAGTACAATTCGTCGATAGCATCCATTTCTGAAACAACTGTATAATCCAAATCAAAAATTTGGTTTTCGACAGAAACAAACTGTTTATAAATATCATACGTTTTGGTTAAACGGATTGATAACTCGTCATCTCTCACGGGCAGCCATCCTAGTGCGACAATAATATAAAATAAAACCAAATAATGGAAATGTGATATTAAAGAATTTTGTTTATTTAAATAAAAAAATGAAATAATATTTTGAATGAATATGAAAATAATGAATTAATAATTAAAATTTGTGTTTGATTAAAATAAGTCATTAACTACATATAGCCATTCTTTTTAAGGATGCATCATCAGATGACAGATCTTCATCAGAATCAACCTCGTCTGCTTCTATTGTTAAGTCTGGATCTTCAGCTTCACTCTCATCAATAAATTCCGAGTCAATTTCGGGTTCTTTTTGAATAATGTAGTTATGTAGAATACATATAATGGTGCTAATACAGGATTTCTTGAATCTATGTACTTTAATAGTCGAAAACGCCCTATCATAATTCTGCATTTTGAATGTACAATGTTATATGTAACCTTTTCGTCACTTAAATTCCCACTGTTTTTGAAGGGGGGTAGCAGCCATGTTTTTAATGCGTATGCTGCGTCGCCAAGCAAATGTTCATTGGCATTAATTGGGGCATCACCTAATTAAAATTGTGTTTAATATGTATTTATGTATACATGTACATCTTATTACCTGATGAAATTCGACGTGGTAAATTTGACTTTGATAGCAATCGCGAATCATGAATTGATCCGCATTCCCCCGCATACGTGTGGATAAATTCTAATCTCTCATTACAGACTGCCTGCACTAATATGGAATGAAAGCCCTTTCTGCACACATAGTAATTGGGATGCTTGACAGGTGCGATTATAGGAATGTGACTTCCATAAATTGCTCCTATTATACCTAAAATTAAATATCAAACTACAAAATATATGCCATTATCAATTAATTTAATTGATAATGGCATATATTTTGTAATCTTGCCTCCGAATCTGTGCTTTTGCTTAAAATATTGCGCAGTTTTCCTCTTTTCAATATCCGTAGCCCAGCGAATAATTCCCTTTTCAACATTTAGTCGCAAAAGCTTGCGACAGAAGTTTTTTACGATTATCCACACTGTCGAGTTTGCACACCCAAACCGTCCTGCTATTGATCTGTTTAAAAAAGATTAAATTAATTATCCGACATAAAACTTAATAATAAAGGATGTATTTTACCTTATAGTTTCTCTGTTCCCGAGATACCACAATCCTATCATCACCTGTTTCTCAATGTTAATTTCGTTCCTCCCCGGTTGCAAGATCCTAATATTAAGGCCATGAATGTCTCTGCATAAACTATTAAATGTTGAAATTGGCATTCGAAAATTGTTTTTGAATTGAAAGTCACTGAACGTCGGAACAATCTCCTCACAAAAATTTTTAATTTTGTCCGCACTGTCTTTTAAAATCATCGTCTGATTCGAAAATTTCATTCATATTTTTTGATAAAATACTTAATAGAAATTCACCCATTGTTTATTATTAAGTATTTATATATGTACGATAAGAACAATAAAAACTATTTAAATTATTTATTACAAAAATGTGAAGCACATGAAACATATGTTGTCGTAGTAATTTTATTGGTTTGTCATATGTCAAAAAAATTATTTTTATAAAAACAGAGTTTCACTTCTGTTTTTATAAAAATGTATTTATGTTGATTTACTCAGAGTGTATTCTGGATAATTTTACACTGAACTCAGCTCACACTGGGTGAGTAGCACTGCTTGCTCGGGTTGAATAAAAAATAGACCCTCTGTTTCTCCTCGAGTATATGTTGTATGTATTTGATTGGATGTATGGTGCGTCTGTGCAGTGTGTTAGCGTTTATTTATTTTCGTTTATTTATGCGCGTGGAAATATGTAGTATCAAAATGGAATTTTCGAGAAGGTTGTTGTTTTGGATTGGTGATGTGAATCGGTTTTGGGTGATGGTCGCCATCCGAAATTTTTAACGTCGGTTTTGTTTTTTCATTTTTCAATTTTTGCGGGGGGGGGGGGGGGGGGGGGGGGGAGATAAAATTTTTAATGTACAAGTTAAAGTAAATTTTGTTTGGGAGTCGAGTTTTAAATTTGGATAAAAAAGGTTTCGTTCGGAAAAATATAAGAAACACCAGAAAAAGTAAAGTTTTGGACTTTGAGGAGTCTTGTTTTAAAAGAAAAATTAAACTTTACATTAAAATTAAAAAGTCTCGTTTGGATTGTGAAAACAGAAAAGTCAAGTATGGAGTTTAAAGCAAGGTGGTCGATAGAGTAAAAAAATTTTAAGTCGATTACAAAGTTTGTTAAAATTAATATAGTTTATGAGAATTTTTTTTTTATTATTGGATGTGTGATGAATAATTGTTAAAACAAAAAACGAACAAAAAATTATTAAAAATTGTAGTGTTACATCCATATTTTTTTTTTGTATAGGTATATGATACATATTTTGTTATAAATTTGATAAGAAAAAAAAAACGAAATCAATCTGATAATCATCCTTTTCAATTTATTTGATACATTTATACATTATTTTTTTTATTTGTTTTGATAAATAAAAGTACATTAATAACAGTTGACAATAATATGGTTTTTTTTAAGTTTGAGGCTTAAGAAACCGGGTGTTAATAATAAAAGAAATCAAGATAAAAAGGAAATTATTTAAAAGAGGAGGAAAAAATCTTAAAACAATATTCCTCGGGTGTTTTTTTTGTTGATAGTTTTTTGGGGGTCACCTGAGTAAAACTAGAGGTGATTCTATGTACGTTGGACAATTAATGTGAGTTAACTGTTACTTCTTTATACAGTTTTTGTGCTAAATACGAGACTCGGAGTAGTATCGTGTGAATTTTGGATTTGTGGCAGCTACTCCTCCTAAAGGAGTGGAGTTCGTGCGAGGGATCATGCAACGGCGCTGGTAGTTTGTGGTCGGACGGGCCAAATTTTGTTCAGGTAAGGTGTTCTTGAGGAAAAATAAATAACAACCTCAAGGCACCGCGTGGTTTTTATGTTTTTAATAATTGTAAATTGTGAGCCAAACTTGACAAGTCTGGGATTTTTGTCTTTTATTATTATATTTTTGCTATATAGATAAATATTTAACGTTTTGCAGATTTCGGGTGGCGTATCATACGACACACCCCAAAATTTTGATTCACATCACGTGTTTTCTTTCTCGTATGATAGGGTTAACAGTTTTTTTTTGGTTTCCATCTTTTTCCAGTTTCATAATTTTTCGTACGTTAGTCGGTCATTTTGATTACATTAATTACAGGTTGAGAGTAGTAAAAATTTTGGTGTTTTACATTTTGTTTTCTTTTCAATTGATATATGAATAGTGTAATGTTCGTGTAATTCCTTCTTTTTGTGATCAGATCACGTGATGGATGGGGGCGATCCCATGCTGACCTAGGGCCATGACGAATGTATATCGGAGTGTTGTTTAGCTCGGGATGGGGGTGTCACTCTAGGGGATTTCGACCAGGTCTGTCGGGAGGGTGTCCTTCCTTCTTTCCTATGGCGTCGGTGACCGCCGCGACCGGGAGACGGCATCCCGGTAGGCGGACCGACGAATAAGGGGACCCTTCCGGCAGACAGCGTGGAGGTCGCCGGAGTGACATCGACATCCTGAGTCGACTTGTTTACTGGCTAGCGGTTAATACATCTGTTGGTTGTGAATCACTGATTAGTAACTGGTAAAAACGCCGTTGGTTTAATACCTTGATTGATGGCTGGATAAAACGCCGTTGGTTATGAATCACGTTGGTTGTTGATTCACCATTGGTTTAAAATCACCGGTTGGTTTGTTGTAATTCACGCAGGTGCGGATACAAAGGGGGGAGGGGCGATAGGGGCGATCGCCCCCACCAAACACAAACAATTAATTTTCTCGACGTTAAAAAATAATCGTTTGATTTAGCACTAGCAGGTGAAATACCATAAAGAATTGAATAATTTTGTTACGTTCTTATATTTTCATCGGAAAATTACGATACCGGACATATATTTTCCGATAGAGAACCAGTTCTCACTGGAAAGATAATTGGGGAAACAGTCTGAAATTTTCTGAAAGAAAACTTTTTTATTACTTCGAATTGCATAGGAATATGTACTGATGACTGTAGTGTCATCAGTTCAAAAAGGAGTGTTTGCTGTAATACAAAATGAGCTGCCACAGGCTGTTCAATGTCATTGCAATAATCATGCACTTAATATTAGTATTAGCAAATCATCAAAAGTACAGTCTATCAGAAATTCTGTTGGAAATTTCGTTCTTAAAAATATTTTCAGTAAGCAGCTCAAGTCTTTATGTGAAACAGGCTGGGTGGAGCGACACGATTCTGTAATATTATTTAAATCCTCGTTTTCACAAATCATTAATGCCTTAATGATAATATCAAAGTGGTAGTTTAGCATACAGTTTAGCTATTCCTCTTCCGTTCAGTAAATTATTGCAAAAAGTTAATTTAGATAAACTTCAGCCAAAAATGCATTGTCAGATTGCTTAGCAACTTTAAAAGATCAAAGAAAGAACAGTGAAGCCTTGTTTTCTACCATTTTTTAAAGAAGCGAGTGACTTAATGGAAGAATTAGACGTTGACATTGCGTTGCCAAGACTTGCTACAAACCTATTCTAGAGTCTTCTTAAATCTTCTAGAGTCTATTATAGAAGATATTAAAATCAGATCTAGAAACGGCAGTTTCAGTATATAGGATTTAAGATACCAATTCCATCAAATATTATAAAAATTTCTTCAAAAACGCTACAAACTTCAACTGAATCTGTATTCACCGAGTTTCAATTTTATTTAAAGAAAATAAATATTTCTATTGAAATATTATTAGGCGAAGTTCAAGTAGCCTCACTTGCCAACTGTGAAGCAGAAGCTTTGCCTGTCATTTAAAATATTTTAGTTATGTTATCGACGTATCCTGTATGTATTGTACATACATATGTGCTGAAAGAAGTTCTCGATATTACGGAGATTAAAAATATAGATTCGATCAACCATGACCGAAAATCGATTTATAGGACTGACACTTTTACATATCCACAGCGATATTACAAATGAAATAAAACCTTCGGATATCATCGACCGTTACGCCAATAAATCAAATAGGCGAATTGAGTTTTTACTGTAAATGTTTTTACTGTAACTGTACCTATTTTTTTAATAAATTACTGAAAACTAATTTTTTTATTCTGTTTATCTTATAATTTATATAGATACTATTTAAAAAAACTGTTTTGTTAACGGTATAATTTCTATATTTGCCCCTCCCTGCAGCTCCTTCTGGATCCGCGCCTGGATTCACGTTTGGTCTAAAATCACCGGTTGGTTGATTGTGATTCACGTTTGGTTTAAAATCACCGGTTGGTTGGTGTGATTCACGTTTGGTTTAAAATCACCGGTTGGTTGGTTGTGATGCAAGCTGGATGATGATTCAACGTTGATTATGAATCACCGTTGATTAACTCATACATACAAATTATAAGGCATTCGATTTCTCGTAACTGTTTTTACAAAAATTGTGTATAAAAAACAAAAAAGAAGAGAAGCGAAACATATAATTGTATTATATTGTCCCTGTCTTAATTGGCTAGATTAGAGCAGGAATAAATTTCTAAATAAATTTCCATATCTGTTCATTCTTCTCTGTGGTAGAGGTACATATTTCATTTCAATAATTACATTCATTTGTAATTAAAAACTGTCCTTTTTAGAACAATCGATTAATTAAAATTAAAACAGAAAAATTTATGTAAAATTTAACAAGAATTTATTTAATTCATATATACAGTTGTAAAATTATTTCGAGTACATTGCAGCATTAGATATTTTAATTTTATTTCTGATTTCGGCGTCCGGCAAACATCGCAACTAACATTCCAAATATGCCATATATTGGCTAATATAGTCAGGTGAAGATGGTGGAAGTGCACACTTCACACTCTGTTGCTTCCCAATATCGTCGACAATGCCACGTATGTCACCAGAAGTATACCCGTGTGTCGATGTTGGTCGACGAGTTCTGTTGGCTCGTTTTTCTCTATTCTCCTAATTGGCCCTGCATTGCTGCTTGATGGACCAGGCAATGCTTCTAATTGATTTGGAATTCCTATATAATTTTTCAATGAATCATCAATGGACTCGGTTGGCATTATCGTTGATCCGGCCGTTGAAGATTCAAAGACAGGAGCAACGACGTTGTCGCTCCAATTCACCGCTTCAAACATATTGCTATCTTCGCCATTGTAATACGGCAGTTCTGGTCATAGCACAATTTCATCACGGGAATCCTCCAATATCTCCTTAGTAAAATCGTCCAAAAATGTTTGTGCTGATGAGTTTTGGACCCTCGGAGGCTTATAATTTGAAATTACTGTTCTGGAATTAAATTAAAACAAGCTTCATTGTAAAATAAATAATTATAATTTATAAAATGGTACTTACTCTGAGCTAATGAAGTATTTTTTTAAATACTCCATTTCCTTAAAAAATTGTAAATTCTCCAAAGTCAATTCCTGCTTCCCATCCCTACTCTTTTCCAAAGTCCATCTGCTGCTTAGAGCTGTGTACCGCCGTTTCAAATTGCGGTACATTTTTTGCACGTCCGAGTGATTCACTTCAATTTGAACGGTTTGCCATTCCATATTCCGCTTTGCCATATGTTTGAAATGTTGGTGGGTAGAATCCACAACAATCAAAATCGTATTCTGTCTGCTGAACAAGCAACATCAAATTACAGATAATATAAATTTAAAATAAGATTATAATATAATAATATATGATAACAATAAAACTGTCTTGTGCCTTTAAAATTGTTCACCTTGCAAAATACATAATTGTGTGATTCTTTTTATTTATTTTTGTTGGTGCGACAAGTAGTGCTCTTTAACATTAAAGCCAATAATTAAATTGGTTTGGACGTAATCCTACAATGTATTTGCAAGTTAATGTCTTGTATTTAATTATGTAGTTTATTAGTTATTTTGGTGTTTATATATAATAATTTTGCTTGAATATAATTTTGTGTTCGTGTCATAAAGATTTTCAAGATCGTATATCACATTGCAACTGTTATCCTAAAAGTGATCTGATAATGATAGCACCGTTTTTCTTTAAGTAGCTGTTTTCTAAATATTACCAGGGAAATTAACACAACAGAGACTGTAACATTTGCGTCGTGTTAGTAGTGTTGGTGTAATCATATTATTAAATACATTTGTAACCTGTGCTATTCTTACATTTAAAAAGTGTGGCGTTTGAATTAATATACAATATTCAATATACGCACAGTGGGGCCGATTACCAAAAAGCTGGCCAAAATTTGTAAAATCAAGTAATAGATCTGAAGTTCCCTACTCGGGGGTTTTTGGGGTCACTGATCACGAATCTGTAGGCAGACTTAGAAAATGTCACCCCTTTCACCCCTTATTGACAACCCCTCTGCGTAAAATACCGTATAAATCATATTACAGTCAAGATGCATGTCATTTTCATGGTTTTTGGGACACCGATTACAGATTTCCCGTCACATTTACAAAACTTCACCCCTTCATCCCTTATTAGCAACCCTTATTTGTTTAATAACCGATATTTTATGAAATTTTTATTATCGGATTGAAATTTTGTTTGTGGAACTATAAATAAATATTTAAAACCATTTTAAAAAAATTCAAGTAAATATATTCCTCATGATGACCTTGCGCCGCCCCGGTGGCACAGTTGTTAGCATGCTTGCTTTAAGCCCCGGAGGTCCCGGGTTCGATTCCCAGCGGGTGATGAAAAAATCACGGCTGGTTAATGTAGGATCAATGAATTAATCACTCATTATCCATTAAAAATAATGATTACGAAACTTCAATATGAAGCGGCCAAATCCCTCCATGGGATGTAGCGCCAGCGAAAAAAAAAAAAAAAAAAATGACCTTGCGAGGTCATGGAAATTACATATTCGGACGTAAAATTTTCCATTCTTTCAGAATGTGGGTCAAAAATAGAGATTTCTATTTAAATAATTCGATTTGACTGCAAATGACCTTGAAGGTCAAAGTCAAGGTCACCATCCGATTTCTCCTTCCGCCCCCAATAATTTTTGTAAATATTATTTTTGGATTAGTGCTTCCCCTGACCAGATATTCACGTGCGTAATTTAAATGTCACCCTGTATATATATTTATACGTATATATATGGACATGTATATATATACATACATATATATATATATATATATTTTTTTCTCTCTCTCCCTGTTTCTCTCTCTTTCTCTCTCTTATTCATCTTCGGTATCGTGTGAGTAAATTTTCCTTATTAAGAGGCTAGGTTGACGAAAATAATAGTAAAGCCAACAATTGTTTATTTTTAAATGTCCATAAAAAATAGAGGGGCAGCTGATTTTTATTTTATTTTATAGGTAATACTTTTAACTGCAACCTCTTATGCATTTGATGACCGAACACTACAGAACAATATAACTTTTTCATTAAAGACTTGCTTTATTTTAAAATATCAAGTTTAAAAAAACATAAAAATCATTGTGTAATTAATATTTATTGTTTAAAATACTAATATTTTAAAACATATTATTATATTCTACATACCTCCAGGACTCCATTTTGTTTCATTAAAATTAGTTGTATTTTTAAACTTCTACGTATGTTTTTGTACTAGTGTCTTTTATTAAGTAAATTAACACAACGACTGCAGCTTGAGTAAAGGTACTTTGCAATCAAATTTCTAGAGCAGGTTAATGTATTTCGACCCTCTTATGAGTGTTTTAAGACGCCTAGGGTCTTACTAAAGCCAACCTAACTTTAAAAAACACTTAAATAATTTTTTTTGTTTTTTAATTTTGGCCAGCTTTTTGGTAATCGGCCCCACTGTGATACGCGGTAAAATTTACATCATGTATTAATAATTTTGGTGTAATAACAATATATAATCGAAACGTGTGCTATTCTTTCATTATAAAGTGTGACGTTTCAACATAGCCAGTTTGGTTTCACATAAATATAAAATAGTAACATTTAAAACAGTATATGAATATTTCAGTTGGTGAACGTTCTTATTACCATCCGTTAATAATTTTAGTGTAGTAAAATAACAATAATATAAAATTAAATAATACTGGTGATTTCTTCTATACATAAATAATATCTATTATAAAACTTGATACAGCTATCTTCTGTACATTTATGTACTGTGTTGTATTTAAAAGTAATTATTTGACTGTAATAATATAAGTACTAAAGCCAATATACTAAGTGTTTTTGAACTATTTATTCGTACGTATTGAATGTTTCAAATTATTGTGTTATACACATATAAATATAAAATAGATTATTGCCATTCAATTGAATTCAGTTTAAAGGTGTAATTTGGCCACTTTTGGTTACCATTTGTTAGTAATCTTAGTGTAATGAATTCCAATATTAAAATATAATTAAAATAAAACTTGTGCTATTGTCATATTCATGAAAAATTTAAACCATTCATGGAAATTTGGTCATAATTAATTGTTGTTAGTGTCAATAAAAAACATTTGGCTTAATAGCTGTGTTACGGTTTATAGCGGCTGGAATAGTAAATATAATGTTAAACCTTGTGTGTCAATTCTAAAGTTAAGTTTTATTGTACAATATCTTGTGAATATTTTTGTACTATTTAAAATAATTACATGAAGACAATAATTTTAAAGTATTAAAGCTGATATACGTGATTCTAAGTTAGCTTTTAAGAAGTCAATATCCTCGTTAACTGTCTATATTCGTCAATAAAATTTGCTATGAGTTCGTGCAAAGTTTGTAATGAGAAGGTCATTACTCATTAGAAATAATAAAAATGATAACATAAGGTGCTCCCAATGCAACAGTTTTTTTCACATCGTTTGTGGTCAAATATCGCAAACTATTTTGGCTGAGTATTTACAGTCTGATAAGTTTAATTGGAAATGTGTGGATTGCACTAATGCTGAGTCACCGGCTGTTCTAACTAAGACGGGAGTTAACTCAATTCTTTTAGCTATGAAAGCAGATATAGATGCGCTAAATCATAAACATAATGAGTTTGTTCGGCAACAAGCAAGTTTTTCGAACTCGTTGTCTTCCATCGGCGAAAAAATAGTTAATCTTATTGAACTTGAAAAAAAAGTAACTATTAACGAACAAAATATCAAGCTGTTACAGTCCCAGGTGTCGAATTGCAACTCCGTGAATGAAACACTATCAAAACAAAACACATTGCTTAAAAGTGAACTGTCGGTGGTGAATACTCGTTTGGATCAACTTGAGCGTCATTGTTATTTTTCGAATCTACAAATATATGGAGTTCCAGAAACTACAAACGAAGATTTAGTACATCATCTCATTGCAGTATTTCATTATGTAGGTGCTAATGATCTGGTTAAAGCTGACATTAAACATGCGTTTCGGACAAAAACAAGAAATAATATCAGACCTATCACAGTTGAATTTCTTTCAAAATTTAAAAAGGAATATGCACTTAAATGTTATAAATTAAAAAAAAATTTCAAAGCTTCTGATATTGGCTTCCATGTTGATTCGAAAGTTTTTATTGTTGAACACCTCTCTCCAGCTAAGAAACAATTGTTGTATGAAGCTAAACAATTGCTACAAAACAAGGAGGCCATCAATCCCTATAAATATATTTGGATCTTGCACGGTAACATTTATTGCAAACAATCTGATTCGGACATCCCAGCGAAGATATCATCACATGCAGATTTATTAAAACTACAATAATTAATCATCAACTTTGTTTATTATTATTTTTTCTTTCATTTATTTGTTACAGTTAACTAATTTTATTTTTATTTTTCCTTTCTCTCTTTAGATTATCTCATTTTTGTTTACACATTTGTTGTTTATGGAGTTTTACTACCAAAATACCAGGGGTCTGAAGACGAAACTTAAATCGTTCTGTACTGCTGTACGGGCTAGCAGCTTTGATGTTATCTGTCTGACGGAGACATGGTTGAATCAGTCAATAAATTCCGCGGAACTTTTCTACGAAGGATACCATGTATTTAGAAAAGATCGTAACTTTATTTGTCATGAGAAGCGGGATGGTGGTGGTTCCCTTGTTGCAGTACATAAAGACTTGGAACCTGTTAGACTGGCTGGCTTGAACAACTGTCATGTTATTGATGTTGTGTGGGTAAAAGTGTGCATTGGAGTTGGTTCGTCTTTAATTGTGTGTGTTGTTTATTTTAACATAGGTATTTCTTTTCGTGATTATAAGTTATTCCTTGACTATTTGTCAGATGTGGTTAATACATCCAATACAGGTACCAAGTTTATTATACTTGGAGATTTTAATCTTTCATCAATAGAGTGGAATACAAATAATCCCTTGAACATATTTGCATCGAATTATGAAGGGCGCGCTGCGGCATATTTAATAGATACTCTAGAACTAACACTATTAGCACAATTCAACCATGTTAAAAATGTTCAGAATCGAATTTTGGATCTATTTCTTACAAATATTTATGCGCATGACGTGAATATCAGAAAATATGATTACTTGCTAACTAGAGTTGATAATTATCATCCACCATTCACAGTTTCGGTTAATACAACTGTTTTACGAAAGCAATCGTCAACTTCTTTCTCGCGAATTAATTTTCATAAATTAGACCATCAAAAATTGTCCATTGAATTAGGAGGTATTGATTGGCCTTCATTATTTCAGAACTTAGATCCAAACGATGCGATTGGATTATTTTACAATCCAATATTTTCCTTGATCGATCGTTCTGACCGTGTTACTAGTAAACGGGACCGCTACCCAAAATGGTATTCAAGCAATCTAGTGCGCTTGATAAAAACTAAAGAAAAATATCGAAAGCGCTTCAAATTTTATAATAATCGATTTGATTATTTGATGTTTTCAAAATACAGGTCTAAAGTAAAAACTGAAATTATACATTGTAGAAACTTGTATATCTCCCTTATTGAAACCAACATAAAGGATAATCCGAAATCTTTTTGGAGTTATCATAGATCACTTAGTACTAAGTCTGACTATCCCAGATCAATGTTTCTTCAATCTAGAACAACGAATAACCAAACAGAGATTTGCAAGCTTTTTGCTGATCATTTCAGTTTAGTATATGTATCGGTTGCTAATGCTTCTGCCAATTATTCATTCTGTAATGCGATTAGTAAGATGTCATTAATTTCTGAAGTTGAGGTTTGGACCATATTGAATACATTGGACATTAATAAAGGTGCGGGCCCTGACCAATTGCCTAATTTGTTTCTAAAAAATCTCAAAGATGTTCTTGTCGTCCCGATCACGTTTTTGTTCAATTTATCAATTAATATGTCTTGCTTTCCTTCCAAATGGAAAGAATCATTTTTGTTGCCTATCTATAAAAGTGGTGATATAGCGGACATACAAAATTCTCTATTTTAATATACAAACTTGAATCATAATATTCCACCAATTTTGCTTAAATGGTTTTGTTCGTACCTAAGAAATAGAACTCAATTTGTAAAATTTAATGGCATCTTATCAAATGGTATTGAACCCACCTCTGGAGTTCCTCAGGGGTCTATTTTGGGTCCTTTGTTGTTTATTCTTTATATTAATGATATTTCAGAGGTCATAACATCGGACCACTTACTGTATGCTGATGATCTGAAGCTCTTCAGAAATGTTCATTCGAATAATGACACTGAAGCTTTGCAAGCGGATTTAACCGCCATTCTTAACTGGTCTATTGTAAATCAATTACCTCTGAATATCAAGAAATGTGTTACTATGACGTTTACTAAAAAAGTTAATAAACTTGATTTTACATACAGCATTGGCCCAGAATCTTTAGGTAAACAGGACACAGTCAAAGACTTGGGGGTTACTTTCGACCAGAAATTACGTTTTGATAAACATATTGATCTAATTTGTCGTACTTTTTTCAAAACATTAGGTTATATCTTCAGAAGAGGTAAGGATTTCAGGGATCCTTCAACTCTCTAATTACTATACTCTAGCCTTGTTAGAACTAATCTTGAATATTTATCTCAGGTCTGGAATCCATTTTATGATGATTATAATTACAGGATTGAATGCGTGCAAAGAAAATTCACAAGGTTTATGTGTTTTAAGTTTATTCCCTCCACTGGCTATATGACATATGAGAGACGTAGACAAAAATTCAGTCTGATCTCATTGGAAGATAGAAGAACTTTAATGGATGAATACTTACTTTTTAAATTAGTCAACAATTTATTAGACTCTAGTTTGTTAGCGAAATTAAATTTTTATGTACCGGCTTACCGCACACGACATCAGCAGTTGTTCCAGCCATCGGCTTTCAGGACAAATCTTGGTGTTTCATCATGTCTTAACAGGCTTGCGTCTAACCATGCAATCTACTTTAATGATTTGGACCTATTCAGCATGTCACTGTCGGAGTTTAAAACAAAGTGTTATGCTGTACTGTGCAGCAGTACCAATGGTGAATGACTGTAAGGCATCTTCAGACCTTAACATTAAAATATTTAAATTTCCTTTTCATTAATTTGTTGTTTCTTTTTAATTTTTTGTTATTATTGTCATTATTATTATTATTATAATTTTTTTTTTTTTTTTTTGTAGAAATAAGAATACAATATGTTTATACATTAGTATTAGTGAGGCAGCATGTAATTGGGTGTTTACCTGTTTGCTGCCCAATAGATAAAAATAAAATAAAATAAAAAATAAAAATAAAATAAAATGAATAAAAATAAAAATTTGGGGTCCTTCAAAATGTTTATTAATTTTTCTTCGATAGCTGAAAAATATTAAACTATTAATAGAAGAACAAAATTATCAGCCTTACTCCCTAAAATAAAATTATAAATTAAATTGTTATAAAATATTATAGAAGTCCTATAAAACCAAGTGAATGTCATCTGGTCATCAGCGATATATCTACTCCTACTGAAATCACAAAAAAAAACCAAAATTAAAAGTCTGCCTACAAAATATACATAACAATAAAAATATGTACCTACATATTTACGTTTCATGTACGACGACAAATAATCAAACTCAAAATTATTTAAATAAAAAGAAACTAAAAACTATATATTATTATATTAACCACTACTGTAAATATAAAATATTAAACACGCTATTATTATTATCAAATTACTTAATTTTTTGAATTCGCGATTATTTTTTCAAGAACAAACGATATTTTTCAAGATATTTTATTTTGAAAGATGTCAAAACCAAATTGAGATATATTTTTAAAATAACAAGAAATTGAGCATAAAATACAAATTATGCTCAATTAGCAGGCACAACGTCATGACAAAAATATTGAATATTCTAACCTTTTCCTCTCTTGACAAAATTTCAATGCGCATGCTAAGAACCATTTTTGTGTAAATATTTTGCAAAATGTACTAAAAATTGTCACGAGAAAAATAATGGACTAGATTTCTTTTTGTCAAGAGAGAAATACACAAGTGGAGACCGGCTATGAGAAGGCAACACATTTATTGACGCAGCGAAAATTCGAACAAGCAAATCGGTTTCAGAACTGGTCAAGGGGTAGAAAATGGGATCCCCTAATAAATCGACACAACAAATTATAAAAAGACAACTTATTTATTGATGTAGTGAAAATTCTAACCATCAAACCGGATTCAGAATTGACCCAGAGGTAGCTACTAGAACCCTCTACTATATTGTTATAACAAACTTCCAGGGCAACCATAATCTTAAGTTATAATGGACATTCATTTTACTTTTATGGGTTTATTTTTTGACTTTTAAATTTTATAAATAAAAACAACTTGGTTATTTTTAATTTGTAATTTATTTTGAAAAATCTTTTCCTTATAGTAACAATTTAAATTTATTCTAGAAGATCGATTTCAGATTACTCCTTTTTCGGTTCTATTTTAACAACTATTTATATATACATAGTTGTTAAAATAGAACGAAGAAGAAGTAATCCGAAATCGATCTTCTAGAATAAATTTAAATTGTTACTATAAGGAAAAGTTTTTTCAAAATAAATTACACATTAAAAATAACCAAGTTGTTTATATAATCCTAAATTCCTAACCAGTAACCATAAGAATTATTTTATTTATTTTTTTTTTTCATTTCTAACTACGATACGACAAAAAAATCTTATAATAAATAAAAATCCTGGAGTGGGTTTTTTACGATCGGGACGTCTGGGATGAATTTTAATGCTTGTACACTTTAAATAGTGTAGAAAAAGTCTGGGATGGTTTTTTACGCTCGAGTTGACGGAGTTAATTTCAAATTTTCCTGGGAAAGTCTGGGATAACTTCAAGCTGATAATTTGGGCCAGTCGAAGAGAAGAAGAAGTATATGTATATTAAGAACCAGATTTTGTTATAATTTGCATTTTTGATGGTACAATAAATATTGTTAGCTTATTGGCATTTTGTAAAACAGATTAGCTACACATCAAATCACTATCTTTGCTATAATTTTGGTCGAGGCCGGTTGGAGTAGGTGATATAATAGTAATGACCATTCACCAAGCTTCACAAAATGAACTTAGCTTATTTCAGTATTTTTTTAAAGCTCCAACCGTTACTTATTTGCTTTTTAAATAAAGTTAGTTTAAATGCGCCGTGCAGATAATTTTTTCGCGATTTGAAAAGATCGACTGAGAATATTATAATAAATAATATTAATTAACCACAGTAATGTCACCTCGTGCGAACGATTTAGACAACGTATATTTCCCGTGTGAACAGTACATTTATTAAACAGTTAAACACGATATTTAGATTGATTGAAGTATAATGTATTAGTTTCTCGTGTATGAGCACAAATTATACAAATTAACAGTTACTGTATTACTGTAGCTTACAGGGAAATCGTACCTGCTATTATTTTGATAAACAAATAGTAAGACGTTTACATGCAGATAAAGGAAACTTCTAAATAAAGCTTTCAACTCATAAAATAATTATAATAAACTTTTAACTTTTAATTGGATTTGTTTATTTCCAATTTAAAATATTTTTTTTATTATTTCCATTTCCCTTTTATGAAATGCTACATATTTGTGTAAAGAAAATTATGCAAATTATTTAAAATTAAGGAGAATTATACAGTCGTTGTCAAAATTATTTGTGTCACGCAAAAATTGTATAATGTATTTCGCAAAAGTTAAAACTTGGGCTAAAGACTTAATAAAATAACTAAATTTTTTTTTGTATAGGTATTTATTGTTAATTATTGATATTTCATTTAGTAGAAAAAAAAAATTAAAAATCTTTATAATTCATTAAAATAAAATTAAAAAACAAATGGACAACATTTTTTTGCCTCATATTTTTGGGACAAAATTATTTGTGTAGTATGAAAAAAATCAAAATAAAATAGTAAATCAATTAAATTTAAGATTATTTTTGGGTAATTACATAATGATAAAGTCACTAATGTTGTGTATGCAAATGGTCGGTTTTTGTTTAGTCTCTATATGATTTCGCATCTGGTTCAACAATTTGTTCTTAACATTACGTAGAATTTTATACCACTCGGTTTTCTTCGCACCCTGGTACGAATTTTTGGCCTTGTTAGATCATGAATATCTTCCACTTTAACTTAAACATCTGCAAGCGTAAATCGAAAACCTTCACTGGCCGAGTCAAATAATTATGTTCAAGATTTTTGTATAATTTCGTTGTAATGACTCTTCTTATGTAAGGGGGCAAAACTATGCTGAAGGAAATATTGAAGACCGACTGGCCTATTATCAACCAGGGATGTTGCCTCGTAAATTAAACCGAAATTGAACATTCTCCTGGAATAGTCCTGTTTATAGAGGCGTCTACCCTTTTATTTATTGCCCAATGGAATCTATCGGAGGCAGTATCCACACTAATTAATACTCGATGTTTATGTAATAATAAAAATATTTCCGATATATCAAATTAAGACAAATACGCACTAATTTGGGTATAAATCAGTTCTCCATATTGCAGTGGGCTTATCTTATGAAGCCGTTAACGTTTTGTTTCCTGACGGTAGATCATATTCCGTTTGTGTGTAAGCCCTATAAACTACAACTGTTCACGGCCATAGTTCAATTTCGGTTTATTGAATTAGGTAACATTCCTAGTTGACAATAAATTAGTTGGTCCTTAATTTGCTCTTCAGCGCAATGAGGCTACCATACATAAGAAGCATCATTACCATGAAAATATACAAAAATCTGGAACATAATTATTTGACTCGGCCAGTGCATGGTTTCGATTTACGCCAGCAGATGAATAAGTTAAAGTGGAAGATATTCATGATCTAACAAGGCCAAAAATTCGTACCAGGGTGCGAAGAAAAGCGAGTGATATAAAATTCTACGTAATGTTAAGAATAAATTGTTGAACCAGATGCGAAATCATATAGAGACTAAACAAAAACCGACCATTTGCATACACAACATTAGTGACTTTATCATTATGTAATTACCCAAAAATAATCTTAAATTTAATTGATTTACTATTTTATTTTGATTTTTTTCATACTACACAAATAATTTTGTCCCAAAAATATGAGGCAAAAAAATGTTGTCCATTTGTTTTTTAATTTTATTTTAATGAATTATAAAGATTTTTAATTTTTTTTTTTCTACTAAATGAAATATCAATAATTAACAATAAATATACAAAAAAAAATTTAGTTATTTTATTAAGTCTTTAGCCCAAGTTTTAACTTTTGCGAAATACATTATACAATTTTTGCGTGACACAAATAATTTTGACAACGACTTTAGACTTGTTTTCTAAATGCAATAGAGTGTAACTTCTTATTTATTTAGTTTAGTTTTATTGTATTACAAAAACAACAAAAATAATAATAATCTTATTATGTTTAATATAAAACGGCGTCTATTATAGTCTTACTTAATTAATTTATTAGGAAAATAAAGAGGCAACGTACATAGAAACAGAAGAAGAAGAAAATATTTATAAATTGAAAAAGATAAAAGATTATTTTAATTTGTAAAATACATTTAATTTGCATAATATTTTATATGCAATTAGTTTATACTTTTGTACACAATCAAATACCAATTTGTAATATTTTTGATATTTATTAGAATCTTTCATATACGTGTAGTGTTAGACTTTTTGGAATAGGGAAATTTAGTTATCGAGAATTAAATGGATATTGTTAACATATCTTTGCGATAGAATAGTTGTTGAATAAAGATTATGGTACGCGAATGTATAGTATTTATAAATAAAATAAGTCCGGATTGATTAGACGAAGCTGCTTATAGTTGTCATTGATTCAGGTTCGCATGTATTGTACATATGTATATATTTCATTACAGAATCTGTTTTCCAAAGATAAAGGCTTGGTAATTGTAAGGTTTAGAAGAAATTTCACGCGTATGTTCTTTTATCAATGTATAGTCTGTAAATAATTGTTGTAGATAAATCTCATAATACTGATATCTAACGGGAAGTTTATTTACTTTACCTTAAAGAACTTCGGAATAACAAAATAATTTTTTGCAATACTTCTCTATGGTATTTAGTTAAATTAAACTGCTTTATAGACCAATATTTTAGTTTTAGTTGCTAAAAGGAATAGTGTCCCCTGTCTATACCATCAAATAAATAAAACGCTCTTTTGAACAATAAAGAATAAAAACAAAGTCTTTTCCTATATCGACCGTAAAAATCAAAACTGTCAAACTTAATTCATTATTTTACAGACCATTTAAACATTTCTCAATTATTTGCCATATCTTATATATTTTATTATGACAACAACAAAAAACTGATTATTGTTATTTTTATTCAACTTTTAAAGTAATTTTAATTTAATTTGATCTTTATTGAACAAGTAGCAGCAACGGCAGCAGCAAAAAAAAATACGAAATAATAAGAGAAACTGATAAAATTATTTAATTTTATTGTTAGACATTCCTTCTTCCTGCTTACTCTTGTAATAATATTATTGTTATTGCTATTAGTTTGAGTAAATACTATACGTAAGTGCCAATATTATTTTCTTTATTTTGTCTAATAAAGAAGCAATGTTCTGTGTGATAATTGATATAATTAAATAACAATTTCTTTGTATACGAAGAACTGCTTATTGTGCTAGATATTATATTTGTTGCCGTTTACGGCTGTTATTGGTATAATGAGTGATTATTACTTTTTATTGTTCCAACATTCCAAGCAATTTAGGTTTGTGTGAGAGAGGATCTATACATAATTGAAAAAACACGGCATTACCACTAGAATGTCAATAATAATATACATTACTGTTTAAAATTTAGGATGTTCCTTTGCAATTATTTCGCTTTTAATTTTTAGTTCAGTTATACTGTGTCGAATTTACCGTCACGAATGTACACCCTGCGCCATTAAAATGTTCGGTTTGAATTTTTAAAGTAAATTTTGGAAATACCACCGTTTGCTTCAAAAGTAGATAGCAAAAATGATAGATTCTGATTATCAAAACAATTTTTACACTATCCCGAATATATTCAAATAAAAAGAACGGTAATCCGACATTTTAGACCTACATAACGTCGGATAAGGAATATTACCGCCCTACCTCGTAACAATTTGGTAGGTCTTTACAGTGTTTTAAACAAAGTTTTTTCAATTGAAAAATAGTTTTTTGTTGACAATGGTAATTTTTATTCAAAATAAGAATTAACAGAAATAAAATAATTCATCTCAACCAAAATATTTTGAGAGAAATTGAACTTTTTAAAATCAATGATTAATAACCCAGCCCTTGGCTTTTATGATGGCCTTAAACCCGATCAGCATTGAATTCTAAAGTTTGATTAAATAATATATTGTTATTTCTTCAAACCAGGCTTTTTCTATAAGTTTTTTCCGCTCCTTGGCACTTTTTAGCTTGTAATTTGTAATCTTCTTTCCCATGAAGGACCAAATATTTTCAACAATATTGAGGTCAGGACTATTTCCTGTCCAGGGTTACCACTCAATTATCAAGCTTTTTTTAAATTCGGCTACCTAAACAAAATAGACAATAAAATTAAGCATTCTTACTTCACAAATAAAGTCAATAACTCACGGAGAGTAACCGTCCTGGAAGTATGGAATACCGATGTATTGAGTCGGGTCGTCAATAATCACGATGCAGGTTTCGATAATTTTTTTATATTTTCCTCCGTCTTCTGAACTATCCAGAAGGTATAGTGATCAAACTCCAAAGGCTGTTATGACTCTCCAGGCCATAACATATGGTGAATTTTTCACTGTCGGCTAAATACATTCTGTTAAATACCGTTTGCCTTTTCGTCGCCGAACCCTTGTCCTTACATCGGGTCCAAAGATATTGAATTTGGATTTATCCGAGAATATGAACCAACGCCAGTCTCTGGGCATACAGTTTTTATCATTCTATTGCGAATTTGAGGCTTGCAGCTGCCATTTTTGCTGTCAGTAATGATTTTCTCGCAGGTCGACAAGCATATAAACCAAGTTCCTTTTAATAGTATGAACTGAAATAGTATCGATTGTTGCTATTAGAAGCTAACTTCTCAGCTCCAAAGCCGTAGCAAACCTTTGCTTAAGATCTAAATATCTGAAATTCGATTTGTTGAAACAGAAGTTCTCCTCTGTGCATCAGGGCCAAATTATCGTTTGATTTTCGGAATAGTGCCTTAAAAACTTTCTAATTGCTGTTTGGCTACACTAAATTACTCTTGCAATTTGTGAATGTGTGTACTTTTTGCCTTTACTTGCAAAATTTTGGCTTTTTCGTTAGCATTTAATTTAGAGCGACACTTTGTAAAATTAACTCTTTGACTACTTAATTGAAACCGAACGAATATTTCATCCTTAGTTTGGTTTTAAATACCTAATAAGGCGTGAAATATGCTGAAAAATAAAAAAACAAAAAAAAATAGCGGATGAGGTAAAATCTATGAGAGAATTGCATGAAATAGTAAATAATGGATATCGAACATTTCAATAGGGCAGGGTGTATATTGTATACGATTTGATAAACGTCAATCATTAGGTTGAGCAAATAAACACAAAAGGTAATAGATTTGGTCGAACTTATAGATCATGTTTTCCGAAAGAGGCAGCACGATTGTTGAAAAAGTACGAGTGTTTTCCAAGAGAGGCATCACGGTCAAAAAAGAAATACTGAGCGTTTGCCCCTAGATGTCACTACACCATCAAAAAAAATATTACCAACGTTTTTCAAAAAGGGACACCCAAAATCAATTTATTTATCACGTTCACGTACTAATAATAGTCACTTTTATGACACGAAAATATTTTTGTTTATATTTATGATACAAAATGCATACATAAAAATGTCATACAATTTTTGACAGAAAATATTTAGTGACACCTAGTGGTATTATGTAAAAGTTGCTTGTGTTTTCGGAGTTTTCCGAAAGATGGTAGCTCTTGCGTTTGTTGAAAATTTGACATTTAAACATGATCTATTATTGTATTATTATCAGTAAACTCAGTAATAATTGTGGAGACGCGAATTGTTTTTCCCTAAACCCAGTGCATACGAAAAGATAAATTTGCATTGTATAAAATAACATATTTGTTTTGTTGAAAATAATAATTTTGAGTTACAAAATATTTATCAACAAGGTCATAACCGTGTACAACCCAATTTGGTAATAAAAATAAAAGGAACATTCTAAAGAAAATAATACGACTCAGACGGTTGATTCAAATATTCAAATGTAAGTATATAATTGTAAATAAAAATGTATAAATAAAATATATGTTAATAAAAAATAAATGCAACTCTTTAAATTAAAAATAAAAATAGAACCAACTCAAAAAGACATCAGCGGTGGAGTCCGGGTGTTAGATTAGCCCTTCCGCGGACGTGGCGGAATAAGAAAATGCAAGTGTAGTGAAACGCCTTCTGAACAGCGATTACGCATATTAAATATAAATTATAGTTACTACTAGCAGTAGTACCCATGACGTACCAGCAGTAGTAGCCATAACCCTTTTCGTTATTACTTGTTCCTTTTGTAAATGTCAAATGAAATTTTAAAGAAAATACATTCATTTTCTTTTACTACTTTTGTTTTTTAATTTGTGCTACTTTAAAGATTTTTAATAAATTTAAATATACACCCTGCGCCATTGAAATGTTCGATTTCGATTATTTACTATTTCATGCAATTCTCTCCTAGATTTTACCTCATTCGCTATTTTTTTTTTATTTTTCAGCATATTTAACGCCTTATTAGGTATTTAAAACCAAACTAAGAGTGAAATATTCATTCGGTTTCAATTAAGTAGTCAAAGAGTTAATTTTACAAAGTGTCGCTCTAAATTAAATGCTAACGAGAAAGCCAAAATTTTGCAAGCAAATGCAAAAAGTACACACATTCACAAATTGCAAGAGTAATTTAGTGTAATCAAACAGCAGTTAGAAAGTTTTTAAGGCACTATTCCGAAAATCAAACGATAATTTGGCTCTGATGCAAAGAGGAGAACTTCTGTTTCAACAAATCGAATTTCAGATATTTAGATCTTAAGCAAAGGTTTACTACGGCTTTGGAGCTGAGAAGTTAGCTTCTAATAGCAACACCCGACACTATTTCAGTTTATACTATTAAAAGGAACTTGGTTTATATGCTTGTCGACCTGCAAGAAAATCATTACTGACAACAAAAATGGCAGCTGCAAGCCTCAAATTCGCAATAGAATGAAAAAACTGAATGCCCAGGGACTGGCGTTGGTTCATATTCTCGGATAAATCCAAATTCAATATCTTTGGACCCGATGTAAGGACAAGGGTTCGGCGACGAAAAGGCAAACGGTATTTAACAGAATGTATTTCGCCGACATTGAAAAATTCACCATATGTTATGGCCTGGAGAGTCATAACAGCCTTTGGAGTTTGATCACTAAGCCTTCTGGATAGTTCAGAAAGCGGAGGAAAATATAAAAAAATTATCGAAACCTGCATCGTGACTATTGAGCACCCGACTCAATACATCGGTATTCCATACTTCCAGGACGATTACTCTTCGCGAGTTATTGATGTTATTTGTGAAGTAAGAATGCTTAATTTTAATGTCTATTTTGTTTAGGTAGCCGAATTTAAAAATAGCTTGGTGATTGAGTCGTTATCCTGGACAGGAAATAGTCCTGACCTCAATATTGTTGAAAATATTTGGTCCTTCATGGGAAAGAAGATTACAAATTACAAGCTGAAAAGTGCCAAAGAGCGGAAAAAACTTATAGAAAAAGTCTGGTTTGAAGAAATAACAATATATTATTTAATCAAACTTTAGAATTCAATGCTGATCGGGTTTAAGGCCATTATAAAAGCCAAGGGCTGGGTTATTAATCATTGATTTTAAAAAGTTCAATTTCTCTCAAAATATTTTGGTTGAGATGAATTATTTTATTTCTTATTTTCAATAAAAATTACCATTGTCAACAAAAAACTATTTTTCAATTGAAAAAACTTTGTTAAAAACACTGTAAAGACCTACCAAATTGTTACGAGGTAGGGCGGTAATATTCCTTATCCGACGTTATGTAGGTCTAAAATGTCGGATTACCGTTCTTTTTATTTGAATATATTCGGAATAGTGTAAAAATTGTTTTGATAATCAGAATCTATCATTTTTGCCATCTACTTTTGAAGCAAACGGTGGTATTTCCAAAATTTACTTTAAAAATTCAAACCGAACATTTCAATGGCGCAGGGTGTACTATCGTTTTCATAAAAAGAGTTATGGTGGAACCAGCGAATCAGTAACAACTTTAAGTAAGAACGCGAAATACAGAGAGTGCATGCACCAGCGAAGTTTTAAGAACTTGTCGAAAATTAACGCGCAAACTGAAAGACATGTCAGAATACATCAACATTTTCACAGCACACTTTTTCTAAACATAATAAATTTTACTATTCACATTACAATTTGAATACTGTATTTGTCAGTTGCTACGGGATATGTCAAATATTCTGTAGAGAAATAATTTCGTCAAATTCTTTAAGGATTCTTACTGATTCGCTGGTTACTTCGTTACTTAAAAATCTAAAAGTGTATTTTTCCGTTTCTGATCGTAGTTAATTTGCTTTACTACTCAATCTTTGTAATAAAATAAACTACAGTGTGTCACAAATACTATTTTCTATTTCTCTGTCAAAATGCAGCGGGAAAATAATAAAAAACACTACAAAGAGCTTCGTGGCGCTATATTTGCTATTCATCAGAGTAGAACATCAAGTGGGGAAGCCTGTCGTATTTACAATATATCGGTAATTTTTTATGATTTTGATTTTCAAACTCAAATTGATTATTTTTAAAGGAAATTACTGTGTGACGTAGGGTAAATAGGCATCAGCACCCAAATTCAATTGAGAAGAATGCCTACTTTCCCGGGCTTTTTCTGCAAATTCATTTATGAAATTGTATCGCCTACCTACGCCTCTTACTATTGAATGCAAAATTAACAAATATGTAAGTACACCGTTAAATAATATGAAAACAATATTTAATTTTTTTGTGAATTTTGCATTATTGGTGATATATTTAAAAACTAAAGGCGTATTATTCGAGCTTCAAAATATAAATATAAAGGGATAGTATACATGCCAAAATGTATGAAAAGAGAATATAAAAGACTGATATCATTTCATAAGGAGAAGGGTGGATATCCTTTCAAAATGTACTAATTGTTTGCAGTGTATGAGTTTGACTTTGACACACTGTATAGTTAGTTAAATATCACCACGTATAAAACCGAATTACAATGACAGTTAAAGAATAAAACAATGTAGTATATGACGCGTTTGAAAAAACATCAAGCAAAACAAAGCTTTGAATAACACAAGAAACATTTAAATCTAAAGCTCAGTATGCAGCTCGCGCTAAGAGAAATTTTCCATACAAATTTGACGTAACATTTAGCTAGCTAAATAAAATAAATTTTTTTTAGCTGACAATTTCGCTGAGCGGTATGCACCTCTGCGTGAAAAATTTGAAAAAATATCAGTTGTTTCATTCAAATCTAGATTGCGCCACCATACATTCTCCAAACATTTTAGCCGCAATTTATCTCACAAGGACAATAATTTGAAGATGAATTTTGACGCTTTTGAATTTTGATTCATTTTATAATCGAAGTAGCCACGAAGTAAAATTAATTTATTTTTATATAAAGAAGACAGAAGTCAAAATGACCGACCAACATTACGAAATCGAATATTTAGAGGATTATTTGGACTTTATTCAAAAACAAACGAATAAAAGTCAAACCAAATCAAGAAAATTTATCTCTACACAAATTTTTAGCTTGACGATTTATCTGTAATTAAATGGAGACTTGTGGAGACCGCGCTAAACTTTATCTTAGCTCGAGCTGCATACTGAGCTTTAAGCTCTAAAAAAATTAATCTCAATGATTTTTTGGTATCATGAGAAGTAAAAAGAAAAGGAACTGAATTTCAATAATCGATATAACAAAAATAATTTAATCATATAATAGAATAGCAATAAAAAATAACGATCTGTTTCTGCAACTGCTCCTCACCACCATCTGAAGGTCGACACTTTTGCATGCGTTTGAACCAATTTTCGAAGCACTTCGAATCCAAAACATGCATTTTGAACGCATCAAACGCTTCTTCAGGTGTCGAAAAACGTAGAACTCACTATTTATTTTTCATTTGCGGGAATAAAAAGAAGTCGTGTCGACCGCTCAAATATTCAGTTGTTTGTGCCGATGTGTAAGAGCTCGCATTGGTCGAGAATGATCCGCGGTCGGCGGTTGGTTTTCCTTATTTCGCCGAAGACTTCTGGGAAACAAATGGTTATGTACTATTCAGAATTGACCGTTTTACGTTGCGCCAAACATACGGTTGCGACATGTTCAGTTTTTCCGAAAAAGCAGGCGACCATTTGCTTTGAAGTGCTTCGTTGCGCCAACAACTTTTGTTGGATTTGGCTCATTTTGAACACCCATACCGTCAACTGCTGTTTGGTTTCGGGTTCGTACGCATAGATCCGAGATTCGTCACCTGTCACGATGTTATAGACATGTTTTGAAGCACCGCGATCATATTTTGCAGCATTTCTTTCGACCAATTGACACGAGTCTTGTTTTGAGCGTTTATCAAATTATGTGGGATCCAACTCGAACAAATCTTTTTGACGACCAATTGTGTAATGACGCATCACAACGTTCGCTGGACGTTACAAGTGGCATACGTTTAACTCCCTTGATTTGCTTGTTGTTGAATACACGCACACACGAATAAACTAGAATGCGGGAGAAAATCGCCTGCCCGGGTTGAAAGAAAATTTTTGTTAAAAAAAAAGTCAGTTGATGTTTAGTAGTCAAGAGTCGAGGATCGATGATCATATAATGAAATGATATTTAAATATATAATCGTGTCGTGATAATACAATCATATTTAAATTAATAAAAATAATAAAAGAAAGAATTAGATATTGAGATCGATCTGATCAACGTTTTGTGTAGCTGAATAAGTGAATTTTAGTCAGTGTGCAACAAAAACATAAAAAAAAACCGGCTATGCTTAGTCTAATTGTTCTTGTTAAGTTAAAATTATTGATAATTAGAAAAAAAATATTTGAGTAATTCGGTTCTCGTAAAATCGTTACCAGTCTATAGTGTCTCGGTCAATATAAAAAAACTATGTTTGAGAGATGCCTGACGTGTGATACGTACAAAATGGGGCCTAGAACTTTCTCTTGTGCTAAGAACGTTTTCAAAAATTTGTCGAAACATTGATCCGTTGTAAATGTACCAGTACGGATCACACGGTTTAGGTACAGTTTGAAAACAAAAATGAATAACGTGTGTTAACTTGTATAAATCGTTTGATGATTGATGTAAGCTTTTTGTGTTAACACACAAAAAATTAGTTAAACGAGTTGAAAACATAACCTCAAATTTTTATTCGGTCTATTTAATAATAAAAAATCTTTTGCATTTTTGTTTAATTTCAGTTCCAAAATGAAACAATGGTCAAAAAATGAGACCAAAGCATTATTCTTGTGTTACAATAACAGAAAATCCGAATTTTTACAAATCAGAAAAAAAATCGATTTTCAAATATTATAGAAGATTTGTTGTCCATGGACGTCTTAGTAATTAAAAAAAATATTTTATTTAATTAAAATTTATTGATTTAATTATATTATAAAGCTCTCTCTTGTGATCTTCCCTCATTATCCACAACAAGATCTATTTCTACACCAACTGACTTTACTCCAGTAAAGTCTAGTCGAAAACCAATTTTAGAGATGCCCGCAGCAAAACGAAAGCGTAAGTCTGCTAATGCTTAGTAATCATTTGACATAAAGACGGAATTACTATTTTTTCTCAATGACGAGAGAAACAGACGTCACAATGAATTTGAAAATTCTAAAGTCCCAAAAGTCGTAATTTCAATTTGTTTTTAGTGGCACTTTAATGTATATAAATGTTCCAAAGAATTTTGTTATTTTGAGATAAAGGCTGAATTTATAAAATCTCGATCGATCCAAGTTTTATTTTTGTAATGGTTTTATGCTTAATTTAAAACGAACTTATATTTTAATTATTAACATTTTATTTAATAAAAGTATAATAACATTCACATAGTTTTTAATGTAGGTGTATAACGTTTTTTCTTATTAATTCTTTTAAGAGTAACTGCCTCCTATTAATTTCTCCACCTATTACATTGACAATTTCCTCATTAGCCTCCAATTGAACCATCGAGTCAAGTAAATTTGAACCTGGAATGATTTCGTCGTTCTGTATTATGCATATAAACATACCTATTGGATTTTTCACCACCACTCTAGTTTGTTGAACTTGTGTTGAGCATCCGTCCGAGCACCATTATCGTTAAATGGAGGAACCAACCATGCCTTTTGAGGATAAGCACTATACCCCAAAATAAAAGTATTAGGTGGGAAAAATTAGTCCTTATTTTCCTCAACCTTACGATTCAAAGCGCTCCGCCGTAGCACTCTTGCATCGTGCATGGGACCCGGTTCACCGCAGTGCAAATCCATGATTGATTTTTGGGCATCTACTACTATCTGAACATTAATGCTATAATACTTTTTCCTTGTTACAAAAATCTACAAGATTTATTAATGGAGCCTTGATTCGAATATGTGTTCCATCAATGTCCCCAATAATATTTGGAACCTTTTTCATATCCTAAAATTTTTTAGCCATTAATTTGCTCTCTTCGTATGTAGGCCACTTTAAATATTGTTTGCAATTTTCAAATAAAAATTTGATACACGTACAACGGCATTCATGCTGTAGATTTTGCTGCTCCAAAGAGGTTACCTAGTTGCCGAAACGTGACTATACTACTTAAATACCAAATGTGCATGTACAGATCGACGTTTAGGCCCCAAAGTTGGACGGCCAGGCCCCACTTCCTTTTCAGTTTCCTTTTCATGTGCAGGAGCTTTTGGAATCTGTGATAATTAAAATATTGTTGTTTTTTAAAATTAATGATAATGTAATTGCAATTTTTATGGCTATGGTTTCTGTGTTTTTAATGTTTGTGAATTTTTTTAATTTAATGGAGAAATTCCAATTGTGAGCCTCCACAAAAACTCCTATTCCGGCCTCTGTACCCCTAATAGAGCCATCCGTAAAGATCTTTGCAAAATTGTTGTAATTATTTAGTTCCTGCATAGATAATGAATATTGAACAGAGAGATTAGATAAGTTTTTATTAGGAAGTCCTTTGATTTCGGATAGAATGCTGAAATTTTCGGGGGAGGTTTTTTTTCTTTTGAAACGGGATAATTTTTGCAAGGAATGGATGATCCGTATGTAAATTGTTAAGGTGTGGTATAGATCTATTGAGAACAATATCTCCATCTTTGTATCGTGGAATAAATTTTTCGAAATGTATTTTAGTGATTTTTTGATGATATCTAAATCTGAGGAGGTTTCCAAAGATTCAGACAGAATGGTCGGAATCGGAGTAGTTCTAGTGAATCCTAAGACAGGTAGTTTTTATTGATTGACATATTTTGATGTCTTTTTTAAACTTAGTATCTGTCAAGACATAGGAGTAGTCCAATTTTGATTTTATTAATGCCTTGTATATATTGATCATTGTTTCTGATTTTACGCCTCCATTGAAGTGAGTGAGTGTTTTGAGTAGATTTATTGAGTTTGTGATATTAGCTTTCAGATTTGTATAATGTTTAGCTAGAGAGAGTCTGTTAGAAAATGTGGTTCCAAGAATTTTAGTGGTTTTATATTCGTTTAAATTTGAATTATTGATTGAGATGCGTATTGAATTGGAATTGTTTCTGTTGGTGAAAAGCCTTAGGAAATGTGATTTTTCTGTATTGATTTGTAGGTTTAACTGTTGAAGTTTAACTGATAGAGATTGAAGTGTGGAGTTAGCCCAGATCTGTAGCTCTTCATGGTTATCCGCATAAATGACAATACAAATGTCATTCGCATATCGAAAGATTTTACAGTTGTTGTTGATATTGTTGGGTAAAGAAGTGGTGTAAATGTTGAATAAGGTGGGACTCCAACCGCTACCCTGTGGAATACCTTTATTTGTGTAATGAGGGAGTGAGCTGTTGTTAGGTAAAACTATTCTTCTGTTGGTGAGGAACTGATGTAGCCTATTGGTAATATCTTGCGGGAAATTGAAATTTATCATGATATTTAGTAAAATATTTTTGTCAACATTATCGAAAGCCCTGAAAATGTCCAAATTAACTAAGATAATTCTTTTATTTTGTTTTTTAATGTTTAGAATAGAATTGAACATTTCCACGAAGTAATCGGTAATGCATTTATTTTTCCTGAAGCCAAAGTTGTTGTAATTGATAATGTTGTTGGAGTTAATGTGAATGTTAATTTTATCTAAGATTAGTTTGTTAAAGATTTTAGAGAAAACCGGTAATAAACAGATGGGTCGGTAGTTTGAATGAATTCTATCGTCTTTGCCTTTTTTGAGGATTGTAATTGTCTTTGAAATTTTCCAGTTTTCAGGGTAGATTTGGTTTTTCCATATATCGTTAAAGTATGATGTAATATGTGTTATGATGTTATCATCTTTTTGGATTAGATGTTTTAGTAGCTTGTACGATATGTTATCGTGACCGGCAGATGTTTTATTGGCATTAATAATTACGTCCCGTACTTCTGAGGCTTTGAAGATAATTGTATCTATTTGAACTGTTGGTGAGATGTGGCATGAAAGATTCAAGTGAACTGGGAAAGTTGAAATTTAGGAAATCCGTAGCAATAGTGGAGTTTTCTAATACGTTGAAATAGTCGTGTTTTTTATTCTTGATTTTATTGATATTGTTCCAGAGTTCACCATTATTGATTTTATGATTAATGTTGGTAAGAAAAGCATTCCAAGAAATCCTTTTCTCCCTTCTGATAGTGATTTTGAGTTTCTGGACCGCTTTTTTTTAGTTCCAATGCTGTATACAGAACTTTAACAGTGTGGTATATTTTTTGTTTGTTTTTCTTGATACACCAGAGCTTCTGAATATGGCTATTCCACCATGGTTTTGGTTTGAAGTTGTTGTTAAGTTTCTTACCGAAGTGTTGGATTCAATAAGATTTTTGATGTAAGCTTCTATGTTATCGAAATTATGTGCATTTGATAAATCAAAGCTGGACAGTACGTTGCTCCAATTTGTTATATTTTTAATGGAAACAAAACTTGATTTAAATTCCATTATTATTGGGAGGTGATCACTGCCTAGTTTCGTTTGGTCGATTTTCCAGGAAATTTTGTTTATTAAATCTGTGGTGCATAAAGAGATGTCTATTGCTGATGATTTATGTCTATATAAGGCCTGTCTAGTATGTGTACCGTCATTAAGCAAGAATATATTGTTAGAAAAAATTAAATCAGCGATTTTATCACCAATTTTGTTGTGTTTAGGTGATATCAAATAATCCCATAGACTATTATGGATGTTTAGGTCACCCGCTATTAAGGTATTAACCGTATTGTTGAGTAAAATATGGTCAAATTCATTAATTAACAATGAGGAGTCGTTTGGTGAACTGTTATAAAATGTGAACGGCGGGGTAACCCAAATTTGCAATAGATTTCCACAGTGAATAATGTGGCCTGAATTTGAGGTTACGTAGACTTCCCGCGATGCGATGATAGTGAACTGTATATACTATATGTTCGCCAAAAAGGTCCAGCAATACAATTAAAACAAATAAACATTTCAATATTAACGTTATAAAACGTATCACTAATTTATTTTATTTATCTTAAATAACATGCGATGTTTTCAATCGTACAGATTTAATCGAAGTGATTCTACAAAATTATTGGAATAGTAATGACGTGTCAATAATCTAATATTTTTCGTAATATTTCACTGTAAACAGTTCGTGAAGATAATTGTACCACTGAACAATAATTATGCAACCAAGTTGTATTATCGACATGTCATCACTATTCTTATCTATGTTATCGACACAGATTATGAAACATCAATATTGACAGCTATTATAAACAAAATATAATTTGCTAAATTGAGGAACGTAAACGTAAGTAAAGTTATATAATTCAAATATAAAAAAGATTCTAATCCAAGTTTTTTTCTTTAGCATGACATTAGATTGGAGAAATGAGTATACAATAAACTTAAAGCTAAGTATTAAATAAATGTAAATTTGAAGTACACATAATAATTTCCAAAATTTCCTTTCTTTCAGGTTACAGATTTATGATACAGATTCAGGTGTCATCTCCAAACAAAATGAAATTAGGTTTAATTCTGTATTTTTGAACTTGATATTAATTTTGAGAACTTCTAAATGTGCAAAATTGTATGAAGGATTTAAGACTTTGCAGGAGAATTTTTTGTTGATTAAGAAACCAACACCACCGCATCCGTCAGTTCTGTCTTTTCTTAAAAAATTAAAATTGTTGAATTTGATGTCAGATCCTGGATTAGTCCAGGTCTCTGATAGTATGGCTATATCTACTTTGTTCGATAGTAAATAATGTTGTAGAAGGTCTTTATTACTATTTATGCTTCTAATGTTTATTTGTAAAATTTTGATTGAATTCATATAAGATATGAAGGAAAAGGAAAATTATTGCTGTGAAAAATTCGATAGTTTTATTTTAAGTGAATCGATGATACCGTGATTTCAACTGTTGTCGTTTAAAACAATAGCGGAAATGTCTTTGAGGATGGAGTCTCTTTCAGTCAATTGCGCTCTAAGTTCTTCCAATAATGTATTGAGGATTTCAATTTTTTTTAGATTTTTGTCCGGTAGATTGTTGTTAGTCCATGCTTGATTTTTGTTAGTATTTAAGTGTGGTATTAAAGTCTGAACTATTGGGCTTATTTCTAGTACCGAAAAGTTGAGCTCTAGCTTCAGCGTAACTGGCTTTATTTATGATCATGTATTGTCTGATCTGTTTCTGCCTTGATTTTTCATTACACTTGTAGTAATTAGTCATATGTCCAATTCCACAAAAATTGCAAGCTTTTATCTCATCACAAACATGATCATCACTTTTTATTTTAGCGCACGTTACACATTTCAATAATTTTGATTCACAGTATTTGGAGGTGTGGCCGTAATTTAGGCATTTTTTGCAAAAAAAAGGATTTGAGATAAAGTATTTGACTTTAAGAAGGATATTGTCGTAAAGGGAAACATTGTAGGGGATAGTTCCCGAGTCAAAATTAATTTTTACCAATTCCATATCTACTAGTTTTTCTGTTTTGAAATCCCATTTTTTCATTCTTTCAACTTTAAGTATGGGAATGCTAGCGTTTAGGTTATTTTTAATATCTGTTTCTGTGAGGTCAGTAGGGACATCTCTGATAACGCCTATTGAAGTTGTAAATTTTTTTGGTATGAAAGGGATATAACTGTCAAATTTTTTGAATGCTTCTGATTTAACTACTTTATTTGCGTCGTCAAAATTAGCAGTGTTTTTGCCAATACCCTCAACTTTTTTTATATTTTTAAAATTGTTGAATTTGATTGCTTTGGCGAGATGAATTAAATTTCTTTTTTCTTTTTTAATAAACACAGAAAAAGGCCCTCAATCGAATTTATTATAGAGATTAGTTGGAATAAGAATTTTACTGTTCGTATCTGAATTATTAGGTGACGCTACGGAATTTTCCATATTGTTAATTGGAATCGTTGTATTTTTTACGATATTCATATTGGAATCCGAAATAGACGCTATCGAATTTTCTTGAGTATCCATTTTGTTTTCCGCTCTTTTGCTTATTTTATGTTTAAAATTATTTTTGCTAGAAAATTGTTTTTTATTCACGATATTTTCACTTGCATAAACAGTTTTGGTTTTTTTGTGTGCCATATCGTCTGTATCTGAATCATAAGATTCATCTGCAGAGGTATAAATCGTATTAGGAGCAAAGTGCGTAGCACTTTGCTCCTTTTCTAATGTAGAAGACAGATGCAAAATTTTGTGAAAATGTACACTATAAAGAACTTACCAGATAGATTTAATAGAATAAACAAGAAGAAAAATAGAAAAACTTTAGAAAAATCTAATTATATATTAATTATTAAAAGTTAGTTTGCACCGAAAAATTAATTTTCACCGATAACTTGATTTCTCACAAAAACACTACTTAACACGAGAGAGGTTCACTTGAGAATGACCTAAATGTCACATATTTAAAATTAAATGTCACTTAATGGAGTGAAGATAGATACAATTTTAAGAAAATTTAAATAGTAGTGACGCAGTGTCAATATAAACATTTTGAAAAGAAAATGTCCCAAATGGCTCTCGATAGCAGCTGTCGGGAGCGAATAAAAAAACACAGCAAGTATGTGTCCTGTTATTTAGTTAAAATATATTCCAAAATATTTTTATTTTATTTGTGGTAGTTATTGCTATATTGTACATTACGTAATTGGTGATTTTCGAATTCAATAAATTTATTTACTTTTACTTAGCACATGCGGAACTTTCTTTACAAAGTAATTTTTCAAATTTTTCAATGCTCGCTGTATTTGTTCGATTTTTGTTACTTTTCAGAAATGAGAAAATGAGAATGTAAGACAGATTATTTAAGGTGATGAATGCGGATAAGTGGCTTCATTATGCCGCCGGTAAATTGATCCTAACATTTCTCTCGACCTATCCCCATCGTTCCCTAATATGGTCTAGCAAGCACATGATTATCCTCGGAAATCCCCACACCCACCCTGAGCTATAGCCGGCTTACTCCGACCACACCGAGGCTATAAGTGTGTGATCAACAAATTCAGTAACAACTTGCATTATTTTTAGCGACCGAGGCTACTCGGCAGGCACTCATGCCACCACAGTTGTTACAAATATTCATGCAATATTAAATGTATGCTGGTCCCACTAATGCCCAAGGATGCCTTAATCTCACGATAAGTCACACGACGATCTTGTAGTATCAGTTCATGCACAGCATCAATGTTTATCGGAACAACAACCGATTTTGGACGATCTTCACATCGATAAACAATGGTGCTTTATCGCCTAAAGTCGAATTAATTTCATCAATGCACCGTTGTTAAGTTAATCCACGTCGAACGTTGTAAAAAATAATCGCACGAAAATGTTTACGATTTAGTTTCATTTTTGCATTGAAATGAAATTTTGGAATCACTATAAAAAGCAATGGTGGCAGAAGAAGTTCTGCCGATTTATCCGTTGAAAACGGAGTTAGAAACTTGAAGAAATCACCTATCTCAATGACAGTCAAATACACATTAACATACTCAACGGTCAATTAAATGACGGTTTGATTTTCATTATGCTGAAATTTATATAAATCATGTTTTAGACAAAAAAGAAAGAATTTTACTATATCGACTTTTGTACTAAATTTGAATACGGGGGAATATCCTCCAACAGGTCGCAAATAAACTATTTGCGCCTCAAAATCTGACTACTCGATTGATTTTAACATGAGTTTTTCAATTTTTTTTGTAATTTATTTGCTTTTGCAACTGAGTAGTAAAAACATTATAGAAAAGTTACCACCGGATTTTTGACGATGCAAATAAAATCAAGTAAGTCAAGACAATTAATACTACTCAGTCGCAAAAGCAAATAAATTACAAAAAAAAATTGAAAAACTCATGTTAAATTCAATCGAGTAGTCAGATTTTGAGGCGCAAATAGTTTATTTGCGACCTGTTGGAGGATATACCCCGTTATTAATAAAATATTAAAAATATTTTAAATACATTAATATTTTCTTAAAGTTGCGATTTGTTTATGTTTTGTTTTCTTCTACCAAATGTTAGTAAATATGTCCTATTACCACATCAAAATAATATTTTTATATTGCGCATCCTCGCTTATCGAATAACTATGTCTAACTGATTTTATTTCAAAATTTTACTATCCGCAACAACACACAATGGGGCATGCTTATAGTAACAATATTCGCCGCAATTTTTAAATGCAGCACCCTCGGTAAAGGTTAGAATGTCAAATGGTATTAGTGTTTTGTATCGAAACTGTATTGTGAATTTAATAACACAAGAATTTTTATATTTTAAATTGTTTATAAGTCGTTTAGTGACGCGTTCGAACTTCGTAGCCATAAAATTAAACGTTAAACATTATAGATCGATAATTTGACAGCCAAAATATGTCAGTTTTTTTGAGTGTTAAGGAAAACAAACAGCAGTTTATATGAAGCTAACTTAAAATGTTTGAAAATAACTTAATTTTAATAAAAATAACCATAGAAAAAACTCAAACGGCACAAGATTAAACCTAAAGAATACGAATTTGCCTTCTTTTTATGTTTTAATTTTTCACACGCTTTTCACAAAAAAATTTAATTGCTTAGATTAAAATGACATAAAATGAATATATTTCAATTAAATTTTTAATAAAAAATATTTAATGTCTGTAATTATAGAAATAAAATTGCATCTGTGCCACTTCATACAAAAAGATATGAACAATATTTTGACGTTTATTTGTTTTCCTTAACACAAAAAATCACAATGAAGTTGTCTAGCATTCAATCTATTGTAACCTTTATCACGACGGTAATGACATATGATGTGCGGAAACAAAAACAAACGCTTTTTGCAGGCCCCATTACCGTAAAAAAAATATTGCGCTTAGAAGGCTATGATTTTTTTCTTGTATGTATTTTGAAAAGGAAAAAAATTTCTTTTTCTTCCAACGTCTTAAAAGCCTCTAGTTTTAATACTGTTTTTGGGTATTAAAGTTGGCCTTTTTCTTACTATTTTAAAAATGTGTGTGTTGCTAAGCTACACTTTTAATCCTAGGTGTAAAAGTACGTACTTTTAATACTAGGAGAAAAATAGTATGCGTAGCCGAGCAAAAGCAAAAATTGCGAGTCAAACAAAGTCACTTTTAATCCGAATAACACATACTGTTTTTTCTCCAACGAAGAGTTCATTCAACAGTTTGGTTTGACTATTGTACGCGTCAAATACAATGCAATATTCCAACCAAACAAAAGTCATGACCTCCTTAGTTTCACAAAATATTTCAACAAAATTAGTTTCAATTTTGAATTTTGAATTACATAATTTGTAATTACTCGTATAATTAGTAATATACAACCGACACGACATGATCTCTTCGTTGGAGAAAAAATAGTATGTGTTATTCGGATTAAAAGTAACTTTGTTTGACTCGCAATTTTTGGTTTTGCTCGGCTACGCTGCGCTTCGCCTCGCATGCAAATATAATTGCTCGTCAAACAAAGTATCACTTTTAATCCTAGGTTTATTAAATAAAATTGTTTGAATGTAATACAATTTTATTGCAATACAGAACATAAAAAATGCCATTTCTACATTTTTCAAATTTCTGTGTAGTACCTAAACAGAGTTGGCAGTTTTGTTACATTTTTTGGGTCGGTTTTTTTGGTTGTTCGCTTTTTCTTTAGAAACCCCAGTATAAACGTTTTCAACGTTAAAAAAATTAGCGGCGGTATCAAAAAACGTTCTGAGTAAATACACCGTCTAAAATTTCAAACTTTACAATATAGACGTCTGTTACCAGATCCTGATTTATAGAAGGCAACCCTCGTATATGACTGTAAGAAGAAATTTGTCGTCATCTCTAGCTATTCTTTAGCCATCCACTTTAACTCCAGGAAGAAGGAACACATAATAAATGAATATTGTTTTAAAATAATTTTGTATCAGAAGACAAATTCGACAAACAGTTTAGATTTTAATCGACAAAACAATTAGCATTAAACGACAAAATCCGTCATGTTTTAGTGGTTTACCTAAAAATAAGAATTTCCCTTTTGATTATTTGATAATGTAAAGTTCTATTTTCGGTTGCATTCAAAAATACCAAATCTTATTCGAAAGAAATACATCATTCGTTTCCTACGGACACATCTTGTTCGGGTTGTATATTTTTTAGACAAGTATAATGAGGGCGGATAAGAAATTATAAAAATCTTGAGTTTTCCTTTTGTGAAAATCAGTTTTGGCAGTTTTTAGCGATTCACTATTTATTAGTGTTTTAAGCATGCGAGGGCTCACACTTCTCTTAAAAGTCAAGACAATGGCGAATTACCTGCTACCCATCTAGGGATCATACTGTTCATAAAACACTAGCGTAGTCATGATACAGAAATAAAAAATCTAATTGTTATCTTTTTTTTTTTTGTAATTTTAAATTATATTATTTTAAAATTTAACTTATTTTAGTAATTTAATTGTAGCGTAACATAAAACTATTCAAATTTAAAATAAATTAACTTTCAAATTTAGCAACAATCAGCAATAAATAGAAATGTAATATAAATAAGAAAGTAATGTTACATTTCTATTTTATATGCAGAAATATACGTATAATTTAGCAGTGGAAATTAATTGTTGTTCTTTTGCTATAACATTTTAATTGTAATTCTTTTGAACTAGCTACTGTGTAACAGATAGAAATTTCGAAAAACCAAAATATGCAAATGTGTTCATGGATTTTTTTTATTATTATTTTAATTTATCTGAGCTTTTTTACCATGTTCGGTGTGCTTCATTGTTTCAAACGAATGGAATATAATACAAAAAAAAAAAAATGTGCAACGGACTAGGAAAATAAATTGGTGTAACAAGATTAAGGCAAAAAGGAAATGAGAGGAAAATAATGATATCATTGTATTATTAAATTTGCAGCTTTGAATAGCGTTACTTAAGGTTTTTGTTTCGCTTTTTTTTTTTTTGTTAATGATAAGGAGATTGGTTTGCGGAATTCGTTCTAAGTGAACAAAATACAATTAAATATCTTCTCATTTGCATGTGCACGATTCAACTAATGTGGTTTTCTTGAATTTCCTTTACATTTCAACGTTTACTGTTTCAATGGATTTATGGCTGTTTAGTTGTTTAATCTAACAGAAGTTTAATTCAAAAAAAGAAAATGCATGAGCTCTCAATTAAGGCGTATATAAAATATACGAGTAGAATTAAAAACATTCTTTAATAGCATTATGATAAAAATTATGGAGTATAAAAAATCACCCATCTAATCTTTATGACGTTCTCCATAATTTCATCAAAAATCATCCAATGCTAGAGATCAATTCTTGTTCCGAGAAGGAAAAATAACATCAAAATCTTTTCATATGGAAAAACTTTCTCACCGACCATTTTGGCCGTGACCACATCATAAATATGGAAATAAACTTTTATTAGAACTATGGTTTACAACATTGGATGTATTACAGAAAACAATGTTCTACATATACGATGTTACATATACGATGTAGCGACGGTATTTTGATGTTAAAGGCAAACTCTGTCATGCAGTAAAAAAGATCACCGATCGAACTAATCAAGAGAAGTTGAATTTTTTCATCGGCAAATTAACTGAGCATCAGAAGGAATTGGTCGACGTATTACATAACACAAGTTTTAACCAAAAGGTTAAAAATGATATTAAACTGCCCAAAAGTAATATACCACTATTTTTGGGCGATTTTGCGCAATTCAAGGATCTCTATGAGGTATCAATTCATAAAACACCCATATATGATGTCCACAAGTTAAAATATTTAACAGGATTGCTGACCGGAGAAGCTGCTTCATTAATTACAAATATTCCACTAAGCAGTGCAAACCACAAGGGTGCCTGGGAGAAAATAAGCACGCGATACCACAATGTAACATACATTTCAACAACTTTATTGACAAGTTTTTTGCACAACTCATTCCAAAGGCGATCCCAGAAAGGTACGTTTGTTGGCTGATATTACCGTTGAAAGTGCTTTACCACGCCTTGGTGGTGGATCCATATTTACAAGCCGACTTATTGGCGAGCGTCTTCAAATCGAACTCGACATTAGTTGTCCCTGATGGGTCCTCCGTTGCCATCTCGGAGGAAATTGTCTTTACTAATCTGAAGTCAATGAATGCAAACAAGGCCACCGGACCTGATGGAATTCCAGTTCGAATATTAAAGGAGTTTGCCAGTAAATTGGCTCCAATATTATCTAAAATTTTCCTACTTTCATATAAGCAAGGCGACTACCCGAACGCCTGGAAGAATGCAATGGTGCAACCCGTGCTGAAACGTGGTTGTGACAAAACTACCGGCCAATATCAAATGTGCCAGCCGTCGGTAAAGTCTTTGAGAAATGTGTCAATCAACATATAGTTAAATATCTTGAAATTAGCAAACTAATTTCGGATAGACAATACGGCTTTATATCGTGAAAGCCGATCCACGACCGATCTCCTGACGTATGTCACGAACAAATGGAACCGCGCCCTAGAACACCACGGAGAGGCCTTTGCAATCGCATTGGATATATCCAAGACTTTTGATAAGGTATGGCATGAGAACCTTATTTGTAAACTTGTGGCATACGGGATAGACTCGATGACTACCAGGTGGATTAAAAGCTATCTCAATGATCGAAAAATCAACGTCGTGCTTAATGGGAGATCATCATCGACGCACTCCCCAAATGCCGGAGTCCCTCAGAGGTCACCTTTGTCACCGATCCTGTTTTTGCTGTACATCAACGATTTGCTGGATAGCACTGTAAACCCTATCCATAGCTTTGCGGATGATGCCACATTGCATTCTTCTATTTCATTCGAGGCGGAGCCTAGCATTACAGATCTAAATAATAAACGGTCAGAAGTCGTAACTTCTCTTAATTCCGATTTAAGTACAATATTTGAGTGGGGTAACAACAACTTAGTACAATTTAACGAAAAAAAGACACAAATATGTATGATACATATACCCATTGGTGGTAAAAAATCATATCCTTGTGGGTTGCGACTCAATTCGACTGCTTGGTGTTCAAATAAGTAACAAACTCAAATGGAATGAACACATTGTTGCATTGGCTAGATCAGCTTAAAAAAAACTCGGGTTCCTGAATCGATGCAGAAGGTTTTTAAATCGCATCAAGTTCTCCAGATATATAAAACCTTCATCCGACCATGTATAGAGTATTGCTGTCAAGTTTGGGGAGGTGCGTCTGGTACCACCCTCCACTTATTGGACAGGGTTCAACGCCGCGCTATCAGAATAATACGGAATCCCAGACTTACTCAAGAACTAGATAGCTTACAGCATCGCAGAGATGTTGCAGAACTCTGCGTTTTCTTCAGATGCTTACATGGTAAATGTTCTGCAGAACTATCGGAGAAAATACCACCATTCTTTACAACAACAAGAGTAACAAGAGGAACAACCAATGCACATAGGTTTACGGTGAAGCTTCCGAAACCTCGAACTGAAGAAATCAAGCGCGAATTTTTATACAGAACATCAAAAAAGTTAAATTCGCTAATACACTTCAAATTTCCGAAAGAATACCAAATGAATAAATTTAAGGTAGCTATTCATCTTTACTTGCAGGATCGCGCATTGGGTGCAGAAGCTCTGACAGTTACAAGGAGCTCAAGGCGCTAGGACCGTTAATAAGTCCACTTTGCACCCAATTAAAAAATGTAAAAAAAAAAAACAAGGCATTGGGCGCAGATACAGAAAAGAAAGACGTTTGGCTCATTTATTTGCTGTTGGATTGGTGTGATGATAAAACTCGACAATCTTTGATTCAGGGTCAACTTGTGATGGAAAATTTTCAACAATAGAACAGTTCTTACTGTAATTCAAGAAGTATCAATTTTAATTTAGATTACATAGTCTAGTAAATTTTAATTCAGACAATTTCAACATTCATCTCATTGATACAATAAACTGAATTAAAATTATATACTTAGTTTACCTGGATTATATAGAACAAAATAAAGATAAGTAACCAAAAATATATGTCATTATCTATATTAATTAAATTGTTATTATTTTTTGTGAAAAATTAATTGCGTTATTTGCCGCATTCCAATGACAAGAAATTAAGTTATAAGACTCGGGCCGTGCGATAGCTGGTACCAGAGCAGTCCGAATCCTTCCGGCAGCATGAGGCCCTAACGTCCATTTAATAGGTGCAATCTCTACTACAGGAGTTGTGTCAATGGAGCAGAGAAGAAGTTGGAGGAGATAATATTTTTGGTAAGTTTGAGAAGTATTGGAGGTTATTGATAGTTGTTATATGCTAGTTTGTATATAGTTAATGGAGTATACCAAAGATAAGTTAATTAAATTCAATTTTTATTATAATTGTTTGGTCAATGAGATAAATATTGAATATTTCTGAATTATAATTAACAATTTGATCTTTTTAACATAACACAAACAATAACAGAAATATCAAATAAATAAAACAAATAATCAAAATAATGAATGAACTTCTGCTTCAGGTACCAACAGGCATGTCGTTTATTGCTAAAGCGGTAGCTTGATGGATTGAACTATGTTGTACGGCACGAGCACAATCACCTCCTGCTACGGTGTTATTTGCCTGATCTATTATCTCCTCTAAGTAGATTAGTCTTTGTTCCATAACAACAGGACCTGCAACGCTGGGTATTCTAATATTATTTTTAGCGTAAGCCTTTACTATTGACCAAATTGTCTCGATAGGATTAAGCCTAGCCGCAGCAGAGATGCCATCGTTCCAGTAATAACTGTTCCTAGTTTTGTATGGCAAGGTGCGTTGTCTGAAACAATTACCAAATCTTTCAGTTCATTTCCCATATTTTGCCAGTGTTGTATCAGTTTTGCCACCCGTGCGTATGCTAGATGCGCTGTAAATAAACCTCTTCTCCGCTTCATTGACACAACTCCTGTAGTAGAGATTTTTCCTATTAAGTAGACGTTATGGCCTCGTGCTGCCGGAAGGAGTTGGACTGCTCTGGTACCAGCTACCGCACGGCCCCTTGTCCGGCGGCAAAACAAATTGAAATTGGTTTCATCTATCCTAATTCCAAACAATCTGCTTCCCTTGTTGTACGTAGTTATTCAAACGTTGCCCATGTTCTGCTCTTTTTCCTTTATTTATTTCGGAGTTCATGTGCAAGCATCATTATGAACTTTCTTCATAGTGAAGAGTCTACCTTATAGGTAATTACCCTACAGTTGACGCAGATATCGATGTGTTGAAATTGGTTATTATTTTTTGTTTTAATTGCTGTAGTGTGTAGCTGCAATGCTCTTCTACCCATAAAACTAGCAAATCAGTTTGTTCCTCATTTAAATTTTTAGGTTGTATGCCTCCTATGGGTAAAATTTTGTCACGCCCTGATCGGATCCAATGAAACGCAGTTTTTGTACTTTTTTCTTATTGTGGTTTCAGTTCCAGTAACAACAGCTCTGCAAATAGGACAAGTGGCATTTTTCATATCTTGTTGACATTTTGTGTGCACTAGATATCTACATGGTAGCAGTCTTATAATTTTATTTCTTGTCTTTGGAATGAGGCAAATAACGCAATTATCTTTAAACTCCATTAGAAAATATGGGATTAATTTTTTTTCACAAAAAATATTAACAATTTAATTAACATAGATAATGATATATATTTTTGGTTACTATTGTTTCGACAGCTCAATTCAATTATTCCAGATACAGTCGTGTGCCAGGAAAATTTAAATGTCAATATAAAATACCTCCAGGTAAATACGCATTGGTAATAAGTTTGATGCATGCAATAGAGATGTCCCCAGGTGATAAACAACACAATAATTAACAATAAGTATTCACTATACAACAAACTTGTTTATTTAATTTTAGGTATTTATAAAAGTGAACTGTATTTATTGACGACTTTACTCAATACAAGCTAAAATGCAATTAATTCTTTTGCACTGAACAAAAAACAAAATATAAAAATAATTTTTACGTAAGCAAGCTTTAATCTGACTGCCATCTGTATACCAACACAAAAAACTTGTACACCGATAATGCAGATCAAAGCTTCCTTGTGTACTAAACAAATAAATTATAATTTACTGGTACTAAATTAAATACTAGAATCGTGCTGTGAAAATGTCAAAACATAAATGAAATATTTGACAGCTAAATATTTATAAGTAATGTAAGTATAAAATTAGGAGATTTTAATAACAATAAATGCATTAGATAAATTTACTTTGTCCATGACTAACGTATAATATGCTCATTATACGTTTGTTTCATCACTTATAATGATATCCATTATTCATTGCTAGATTATCTAGTAGTCTTTCCTTTCATTATTCAATACTTCCAAGTAAATTATTTGATTTTTGAAATTTTATCTAGTAGTCTCTTGCCATTTTCATTATTATTAAACTGTGACGTCAAAATGTCGACGAAAATTATTTGAAGAGTATTTAAAGGATTTGATTATAAAACAATGATATTTGTCGGTCGTGGACAAAGTGTCGTATTCTACTCGCATATAATGGCTGTTATTCACTCAGATGATTTACGACACTCGCCTATCGGCTCGTGTCGGCAAACTTCATCTTCGTGAATAACAGCTATCATTATATGCTCGTTGAATAATATACTATTTAGTTACTACGAGGGAAATTATAATCACATGTATAATGGGGGTGCTTGTTGACAGCCTCCTCGTGGCGCATCCTGGGCAATGTGCTGTAGATCGAACGGTTGTGGTATCCAATCCCTACGTAGTAGAGAAACAGTATAGCAGATAGTCAACAAAAAGATGAAATGTCGGGTGTAAACAATAATGTACTCCAGGTGGGTCAGAACTTAGATTCTAAATCCCGCCCCGGTTTACCGGGCTGCTCCGCGGATTCTGGAGGGAGCAACACGACATTGCAAGGGAAATTGTCGGTAGGCAACCAGGCTGACCCTTTTCCTAGTACTACTGGAAGCACGAAACAAAACATAAATGTATGGCCCTTTGGTGGAAGAAGTACGGCACTTCATAGAACTCCACCGTCAACTCCACCACCAGGGAGCACCACACTGTCCAGTGAATGTAACAATGAGAAGGAAAATACCTCTCCTATGAAGCAATCAGTAGTCAATCAAACTTCTGAAGTCGTGCAAAATGCACAAACTGATACAATAAACAACGCGGATTTAATAAGTAAATTTGAGCAAATGGAGAAGTTAATCGCGCAGCTAAACAATGAAGTTGTCGTGCTAAAGAAAGAAAACATTATGCTAAAGGAAACAGTAAATAGAAGTAACAACGCAGGAAACTCAGTATTAATGAACAACCAATTTCAAGTACTCAGAGAACAAGAAGAATACCACACTGATGAAGATGAGCTTGAAAGAGAAACAAGCTGGATACTACAGAGAGCCAGGAGAGCAAATAAGAAACCAAGAAAAGAATCCAATCCAATTAAGAGGAAAGCTGAATCATCACCAGAAGTTGAACCAATTCAAACTCACTCTAAAACTACCAATGCAATTACTGCACCTAAAGTGCATGAGCCAGAAAAGAAGAAACATGTTCCACCCCCGATCAATATTCTAGGAATATCAAATTACGGTAGTATTCAGAAATTGATGAAAGAAGTAGTACGAAATGACTGCAAAGTAATATCGCTCAATAATAATATATGGAAAATTAATACAACAGAACCTGACGACTATAAAGCTCTAGCTAACAAACTAAATGCTGATGGTCTCCAGTGGTACACCTACGAGGATAAAAATGATCGATCAATTAAAGTAATGGCACGAGGTCTACACCCAACTTGCTCAAAAGATGAAATCATTAAGGACCTGCAAAGCAAAGGCCTGAAAATAGTTGATGCAGTCAACATCATTAGAAAAGAGAGAAGAGATAACAGGGAGGGAAATGTTGAAATCAATAGAAGAGATCTCCCACTTTTTATGCTAACCTTCGACAACCAAGAAAAAATAGAAAGTATCTATAATATTAGGGCTATCCTTAACCTCAGAGTTAAAATAGAAACACCGAGAAAGGTCACTCGACTAATACCATAATGCAAAAACTGTCAAGATTATAATCATACACAGAAGTACTGCCATCGAGAAGCAAGATGTGTTAAATGTGCAGGAAAACACGCAGGAAATGATTGCATAGTTCCCCGAAATACAACACCGAAGTGTATAAACTGTAATGGCCAGCATCCGGCAAATTACAGAGGATGTGAAGTTGCAGTAGAACTACAAAAAATGAGAGATAAATCACGCAAACCAGTTGCATCAAGAAATGTACAATCTATAAAAAAAACCACGGAGCCAAAATGGTTGACTCCTAATCCTAACGCACAAAGAGAGCCAGTAAATGAAAATGTTACTTATGCACAAGTAGTTCAGCAAACAGAGCAGAAACAGCTCAAAGTGGATCTTGTTTTACAGGACATACTGAGAAATCTAGAGAACCTCAACAAAAGACTTTCTTCACAGGAAATGAGCCTGCAGAACGCGCTAGAAGAAATGAAATCACAAACTAGTTTCAATAAAAAAATTGAAGGAAACTTTGATCGAGTGTATCAAAATATAAATTATATAAAATCGAATTATAAAATAAAGAAATGAATAAAACATTACGAATTGTAACCTGGAATGCAAATGGGCTATTGCATCACATTCAAGAACTAGATATATTTTTAAACATGTATAATATACATAGATATATGTATGTCTTATATCAGAAACACATTTCACCAAAACTTCATTCTGTAAAATAAAAGGATATTATTGCTATCATGCATTACATCCAGAGAACAAAGCTAGAGGTGGATTAGCTATTCTGATAAAAGATCATATACAGCATAACGAAGAACTTAAAATTGAGAAGCTTTCCATGCAAGTCACAACAATCAAAATACAATTGAACATTAATAAAACTTGTAGTATCTCAGCAATCTACTGCCCCCCAAGATACAATCTCAAACAAGGAGATTATACTAATCTTCTCAAAATACTAGGAAGTGTCTTTTTAATTGGAGGTGACTTTAATGCAAAAAATACCTATTGGGGATCACGGTTAACGACCACTAAAGGAAAAGAACTTTTCGCAGCAGGCAAACAACTAAAATGTGAATTTCACTCAGGCGGTACACCAACCTATTGGCCCTCGGATATCAGTAAGACTCCAGATCTTATAGACTTCTTTATTACAAGAGGAATTTCAGATAATTATACCCATATAGAGAACAGTGAAAGTCTATCATCAGATCATTCACCAGTTATTATGACACTTAGCCAAACAATTATTATGAAACAGAGCAACCCGAAATTAACGAGCTTCAAAACCAATTGGGATCTCTTCCAAACACGGTTAACAGACAGAATTAATCTGCAGAACCCAATTCAGGGATCAGTCCAATTAGAAGAAGAACTAGATAATCTCATCTATAATATCCAAAGTGCTGCGTGGGAAAGCACTCCTAATAACAATCAGGAATTGAAGCGCAATGCTAGCTATCCGGAGGAAGTAAGGGAACTACTTAAAATCAAAAGAAAAGCACGGAAGAATTGGCAAAAACATCGAAACCCGGAAAATAAGAGGGTATTTAATCACTTGTGTAACAAATTAAAATATCTAATAAAAGATATTAAAAATCAATCAGTTAATAAATACCTCAGCACTCTAACTGGGCAAAAAGATACTGATTACTCATTATGGAAAGCAACTAAGAATCTTAAAAGACCCAAACTTCAGGTTCCTCCAATTAAAGATAAAGACAATTGGGCTCGAAATGCTAAACAAAAAGCTGATTTGTTTGCAAATCATCTTGAAGAAACATTTCAACCTTACCCAAAACAAACGGAAGAGGACAGTATTACCCCGATAAATAAACAGGATGAAATAAAAATTACACCAATAACATTGAAAGAACTAAAATGGGAAATCAAGAATAATCTGAATGCGTATAAGGCTCCAGGATATGATCTTATAACGGGTCAGATAATAAAAGTGTTACCGGAGAAAGCATTGAGGAAACTAATGCATATAATTAATGCAGCATTTCGACTAAGATATGTACCAAGACAATGGAAAGTTGCAGAAGTAATTATGATACTTAAGCCGAACAAACCTCCGAACGATAAAGCTTCATACAGGCCGATTTCTCTGCTACCAACATTATCGAAACTATTTGAAAAGGTTCTTCTTAAAAGACTAAAACCAATTATCGAAGAAAGGAATCTTATCCCCTCACATCAGTTTGGATTTAGGGAAAAACATTCTACTATAGAACAAGTACATCGAATTACTGATGTAATCGAGAAATCACTAGAAAGCAAACAAATATGTTCAACTATATTCCTTGATGTAGCGCAAGCATTTGACAAAGTATGGCACCAGGGGTTAGAATTCAAACTTCATCGAGATCTTCCAGAGAAATTTTTTCAAATTCTAAAATCCTACATATCAGAGAGGCACTTCCGAGTAAAGTATGAGAATGAATACTCCCAGCTAAAACGAATAACAGCAGGAGTTCCACAAGGGAGTGTTCTTGGACCAATCCTTTATCTCCTATATACTAGAGATATACCAATTACAGAAGCAACAATGGCGACTTTTGCAGATGACACGGCAATACTTGCAACAGCAAAAAACATCAATGAATCCACTAGTAAACTACAGAAGGCTACTAACCTGATATGTAAATGGACAGAGAAATGGCGAATTAAATTAAATGAAGCAAAATCAGTCCAAGTGAACTTTACCAATCTAAAAGTTAATCATATACCAATAATGATAAACTCTATAGTAGTACCGCATGCGAACACTGCTAAGTATCTTGGCATGACTTTAGATGCTAAACTTAGATGGAAAGAACACATAAAAAAGAAGAGAGAAGAACTAAACATAAAATGTAGAAAGATGCATTGGCTCTTAGGGAGACAATCTGAACTAGCGATCCATAACAAACTGCTGTTATACAAACAAATCCTTAAACCTGTATGGACGTACGGTAGCCAACTCTGGGGTTGTGCCAAGAGGACAAATATTAAAATCATACAAACAGTTCAAAATAAAATCCTGCGATGTATTGTTAATGCACCGTGGTACATTCGAAACGACAACCTCCATCGAGATCTAAAGATCGAGCTTGTCGTGGATCAAATTAAGCATCATGCAACAAAACACCTACAACGTCTGCACCAGCATGAAAATCTGGACATACGCTGTATGCTGACTACCACACCAACCAGAAGACTGCAAAGAATAAAACAATTGGACTTATCGCGACCAGGAGGTCAGTAGACTTGCTGTGGCGAAAATCCAGGGGATGAGTTACACGAAATGGGGGATAATCATGTGATTGTGCCGACTAATCAAATACTTTATAATGCAATGTAAATTGCTAAATGGGTGTAAGACTCAGTCGTAATATAAATAAAAAAAATAAAAAAAAAAAACATGTATAATGAAAGATTGATATAGCTATTTAAATTTAACAATGTTTTCATTTTTTTCGCAGGTAATTATTGAACACTCAATGTTGTTTCGAGTGTTCGGATTGTGCCTCATCGCAACAGCTATATCTTTATTTTTTTCTATATAATCCAGTAAAACTAAGTATATAATTTGAATTCAGTTTATTGCATCAATGAGATGAATGTTGAAATTTTCTGAATTACAATTGATACTTTCTGAATTATAATTTACGCTTTCTGAATTACAATTGGAAAAGGTGTAGTAGCAGACAAACACCTTTAGTTTACAAATTAGCAGAGAAGATTCGTAAGGTAATATCAGTTGTCCGTGTTGCTCCGTTGATCATTATTTATTCAATTGTAATAAGTTTATAAAAATGATTCCGAAAGACCGTCAAACATTTTTTGCTGAGAAGAAATTGTGTTTTGTGTGCATAAAGTCTTGTGATAGTGCTGATCAATGTCGTCCAAGGCACCGATCACAACACATTACTACACTTAAATGAGAGTGCAGCTATAAATGATGGAGACACCAACTTAGATGCCAGAAAAAATGAAGAACTTCAAAATTTCAACACGAAGCTAGATGAAGAACCGAATATTATCCCCGAAGAGAGAGCAAGCGGAAGAGTTATGCTACCTATAACTTCGGTTTATCTAATAGATGGTTTTGAAAACTATATAAATGCAAGGCACTACGTGATACTGGGTCAGAAGCTTCATTCATTGATGAAATGGTAGTGAGAAAATTTAATCTCGGCCGGAAGGCTGCTCGTGTGGTAGTAAGTGGACTCCCAACAGCCAATATTATGACGAAAAATGTTTCGTCTCTTACACTATTCTCTAGAGATGGAAACGTTATTTCAACAGACGCATTCATCTTAGCCAAACAACCAATTAATATTTAACCAATAAGAGTCCATCCCGATGAACCCAACAAGGTCGCAAAATTAAATCTGGCAGACCCAGCGTTTACTGTTAACACAAAAATCAATAGTTTGTTGGGAGGAGATGTTTTTTTTTTAAAATTTTGCAAGATGGGCGTAAACAATTTCCTAATTTTACAGCACAAAAAACATTATTTGGATACATCCTTGCTGGAAGTGGTAGACGAAACAATGTGCTCAAAATTTAAATGTAAGTCTTTCAGCAAATGTCGATATAATGCTCAAGAAATTTTGGGAACTAGAGGAAATTAAGGGTGAGACAATACAATGAAGACATTGAGATCGAGCGCCATTTCCAGAACAATTTTACCAGAGATAGTGATGGACGATTTATAGTAAAATTATCTATGAAGGCACAGAACGCAGTGATGAGAGAGTCGGTGAATTATGCAATTAAGCGACTAATGAATGTGGAGAAGCGATTTTTGTCTAGCCAAAACATAAATACCGAATATTGCAAATTTCTTAAAGAGTACGAAAATGTGGGACATACGGGAATAGTAAAACCAGAAATTAGAAATTCATATGGTTTTTATTCGCCAAATCATGCCGTGATAAAGGAGGCAGTTCAACAATCAAGGCACGTACAATCTTTGATGGGTCATGCAATAATTCTAGTGGCATATCTTTAAATAACATGTTAATGGTAGGACCTACGATCCAACCAACACTATGGGAGATATATTTGCGTTTCTGGTCACACAGGTATGCAATAACCGCTGACATCGAAAGGATGTATCGGCAGATTTTTGTAGCCAGGAAAGATAAAAAGTATCAGCGAATTGTGTGGCGTGAACATCAAAATGAAACTATTCGATATTATGAGTTAACTACAGTCACTTATGGGACTGCCTTATTTAGCGTACGAGATACCGAATCAAAAATAGCAAAAATTATCACTAATGATTTTTATGTGGATGACCTTTTGACGGAAGCGGAAACTGTTCATGAACTGTTAAATATTAAAACCAGGATAAACACTATACTATTTCAGCTGGGTTTTTTATGAGAACATGGGCGGCCAATAGTGACATTGCACATGATCCAAGAGAGGTAGAAATCGATTCATCAGAGCCAGATGTTATCAACATTTTAGGGATATAGCGGAATCAATTGCAGATAGTTTCAGTTTTAAAGTGAACTTAGAACCAGGTGAAGAAGTTACAAAACGGAAAATGCTATCTGAAATATCTCGCATTATTGACCCACTGGGATGGTTAGCTCCTTCAATCCAAAATTTTACTGCAAAAACTTTTGTAAATAAATTTTGAAATGACATCATCGTGTTTGAAAATTTAAGAATTCCACGCTATGTACCTCATGCCGGATTAGTAGACTTTTCTGGTTTTGCGGACGCTAGTAACCAAGATTATTGCAAATCAACGCATCATGATGTTAGCCAGGTAAACTTAATAACCCGCAAAACAAAGGTAGGGCCAATCAAACAAGTACCTATTCCCAGATTGGAATTGTGCGCAGCGCAATTACTCGCAAAATTGTTATCAAAGGTGTCAAAATCCATGGGTTATACTAAGTATGAATTATTTACTTGGACAGATTCTACAAAAGTTTTGGCATGGTTAAGCAGTCATCCAAGTAATTATTTAAAAATCTCGTAGACTCTACTCAAAATATTGATATGTTTTCCCGATTATTTTTAGCGGCTGCTCGTACGTATTTTTGGATGAAAAGTTGCGACAATTCAGACAATCAAAAATGTTAATGAATTGTTCGATAACTTTTGCCGTAGGTAAAATATTTTGCAAATAATTTTCAAACACTGTGGGTGTTGTTTTAAGTGTTATTTGCAACGCGCAGGATACTGTTTTGCTTAAAACTAGGACGGCTAATTTTACACTCATTTTCTGGAAACTATTTGGATCGATGTGATGATTCGTTAGACATGGTAGTAATCGTACCTTTTGATTTTTGTCAAAATCATAAACTTAAGTTAATTGATGTTTGATTAAACCATTCCTAGCAGACTTGATCAAATACTGAGGGTCAAATTGAAGCAAAATCTGTTTTTCATTAATTAATATGAAAGGTGTTTCTGCACCTACGCCAAAATGTTTGTATACGACGATATTTGTTGTAGCCTGATCACACGTAATCATCACAACTTCCAATTTCAGTACATACCTTTATAATACTAATAATTAGTTCAGCTAATTCATTCACGTTAATTAAAGCATAACTCAAAACACGCTTCCACCTTTCCTCTAAGCCTCGTACTTAGCATGAAAAATAATGCTGAAGTTGCTATTTTGTTGGATTTCTCAGTTCCTGTATCACAATATCCCTCGACACGGTCAGTTACAGGATTAACCGTCTAATCTTTCCTAATCGTGATTTCGTCGAACGTTAGTATACACAAACCTGATGAAACTGGCATGTTTTCGAATAAGTGCTTGAGCTCACTCAACAAAATGTTGTTTATGCCAGGTAAAATTAACCTAATGGGTGACAATTTATAAATCGAAGAAACCGATGGTAGCCTTAACTTCAAAGTGTTCTTCAGATGTTTATATGTGGCTGCAGATTTATAATATAGGCATTGGGCAAACCTTCTATCATTTTCTATGTAGAAATAATCTTCCTTTAGCAAAAGTTTGTAAACATTTTTGGTCATCTCATTGGCTGCAGATTTATTAATCATTCCATCCGTAGTGATATTTTAATTTGTGCATGTTTTTTAACACATTAAAATTTCTAAATTCCGAACTGTTTTTCCCAATGATTTAAGTTTTTTTCTGTCAAAACTAACTTTTTTTTATACAAAAAACAGAGTTTTCTAGTTTTTTACAGCTGCCACAATAAACTGTCTCATCATCAAACCTATTACAATGGGAAGAACAATTTACCTTAGTAATTATTTCTAAAAATTCTACACGATATCAGTAGACGATACTTCAGAATTCGCAAATTTATCAGTAATGCTGATTAAATTCAAAATAGGCACTGCCTTTTTCGTCAAATGATGTTTTCCGATATTGGTTGTCAAAAAATGCCTTTGACAAACAAAATTATGTTTATTTACCTTGTCCATAGGGTTCTTCGTTCCGGATCAGTTGAAAATTTAAAAAAATTTAGCTCCGATTTGGAAAAGCTTTCTTTACAAGATGGTACAATAGGTACTCGTGAACACTCTTTTTTTAGATGCCATTTCAATAAATAAAATTGTTTTGTAAATAAATTATAAAAATTAATTAAATTAATTATTTTACTCGATTGTAAAATGTTCATATACTTTTCACTAAATATGTTATGCAATATTATAATAATAAAACTTTGAATCAGAACTGCACTTAAATGGCATTTATTCTTAAAATTATCAATAACAAAAAATAAGAGTAAAATATCTAGTTCCGAATATAGACAAATATAAATATTTCAAGGTCACATATTCATTTACACGTGTGCACTAGAGAACGGAAACTAGTGTCAAATTTCGATCAGAAAGAAACAAAAATGTATTATTGATTGCATGCACAAGCAAAATCAAAACAAAAGGATACGAAAAACTATTATGTATAAACTATATACATAATGTACATACTAATTTTGTTCGTTTCATTTTGTTGCAACAAGCAAAATCAAAATTCAAGTAAATCTAGTTGTTCAACTCGGAAAGTTTTTTTGGTTCGAAATTGTTCGGAATTTGTTTCGTTTTGAATTTTTGTTAGATCGTATTTATTGGAATCATTGGGCGCATCTAGCACACGTAGAGTCTACCGAAAATACTTAGACCCTACAAGTCTACATGTGCTGGATACAAAAAATCTCAGTAAAAATATGTAGACTCTACGTGTTTTAGTGAGACTAAAAATGTTTGTCTACATTTTTATGTAGATTATTTTGGTTCGAAACTTGGATTTTTTTTGACATTTGTATTACTATTTCATATTTTCGGTAGATTTTACGTGTACTATAGATGCACCCAGTTCATTTATAAGCCTAAAATAAACATGGAGGCTGATCAACAATATTCAACGCATTCTGAAGATTATTATATTTATGATAGTATGTTTTACATAATTTCAACAAGTTATCTAAGACAAAAACCAAACTAGACACCTAGATATTTACATCCAGCACACGTAGAGTCTACAAATGAGATTAGTCTACATTTTAGACTATCTCAAATGTAGACTCTACGTGTGCTAGATGCGCCCATTGAATATTAATTAAACTAAAAATAAATATGTACATATTACATTTCTAAAAAATGTTACCTATCTAGAATGGTGGTGATTAAGATAATCGAGGTTTAGATGTAAATTGTATGTTCCGATTTTCAGAGATAATTCAAAGATTCCCATTGAGCTATTGCTTTGTGGGGTTGCGTGTTCAATATAAAGTTGCAGTTGACTTATCACTTCACTAACACTGCGCGGTTATACCAAAAAAAAACTATGTACACGAAAATAAGTGTAAGCGGTGACAAATGGCGTCGAATCACTTAAAGTCGATTTCACATGAGAAATAAAAAACCCCAAATTGTTTTTAATACAAATTTCTTATCACTTATATTTATTTTAGATTCTTAATATTTTTATTATTTTTAAGTTATACAAATTTATTTATTTAATTAATATTATTTCACCACCGCAATAAAAAAATAAAAATGACGCCACTTAATAGAAATATTTATTTTTAGTAGTTCTTTGGGAGTATGCTCCGCTATATCGCGTACACTCGTAGTAACCGATATAGCGGTAGGTTAATTTAGGTCCTCCCACACCTGCCGGGTGCAACTGCTCAAGGTCGTATTTACGGTTATGTGTATTCAAGCAATGCTTGATTAATTATTCATATAATTTCATATAATTCATATAATTTATATTTATATTTATTTAATTCATATAATTATTCATATTGATTCAATAATTCGTTATTAGGTATGCTATTAACATAAAGTGTTTATTTATTTATTATTACACCTTATTATTTTGCTGTACTTCTCTTTATAATTTCCAGCTCAGACTGGTGTTGAAAAATATAAACAAAATATAATTTATGTTTCTGGTATACATCCCGGCTAAGGATTCTATGTTTTTGCTAGTTCAACTATCGCCGGAATGTATACCAGTTATACCAATTACATTCACTCATAAAACGCGCCCATTATACCCTTTGGCAACTGTCAACCTTTTAACATATTTACAATTAAAATTAAGGGAAAGGGAACGGAATAAATAAGGTAATTAATTATAACTAGAATAATAACAATATCATTTAACTATTTATTTACATGAATATTTACAATTTCGGTTCGGCGAGATAAGGTACACCACATACACTCCCCCTCCAGTGGAATTTAAGGAATTTGGTAGATTGTTCGAAAATTACACGATACTAAGTTTATTCAATTGCGGAATCGCGCTGGTATTCGTATCGTGCGACCATGCCTTGTTAATATCTCACTTGGTTCGTTCTCTGTTTGGATTTGTGGATCGAAAATTACTCTCTTTTTTTGTTTTGTAGTTTCAGGAGTCACATACTCAGCTCTATCCCCCAACAGCGATGCGTCCTCGCTTATTGTTTGCTTATTTGACGTCTCCGCTTTATTTTCGGTATAACACGGTTTCAGCCTATCTATTGAAATGTTTACTTTTTTATTGTTTATTTCTAGTTCAAAAAATTTGCTGTCTCTTTTGGAGATTTTGTATGGACCTGTATATGGAGGTTGGAGTGCCCTTTTTATTGCATCTGTGCGTATAAATACATGTGAGCAGTCCTCTAGTGCTGTGTTTATGAAAATTTTTTCTTTCGTATGTCTAGAAGCATTTACAGGTTTTAATTCATCGAAATGTTTTTTTAATTTGCTTACGAACTCTGATTGTGGGGTTGACTTGTTCTGTGGTTCTATGAATTGCGCCGGAACTCTGATCGTGCTTCCATACACCAATTCTGCGGGAGTGGTTTGCAATTCTTCACTGATTGACGTACGTAATCCTAATAGTACCAGTGGCAGTATTTCGGTCCAATCTGGCCTATCGTGACACATAATTGCCGCCTTTAACGTCCTGTGCCATCGTTCTATCATCCCGTTACATTTGGGGTTATAACTTGTGGTGCGTCTTCGTTCAAATCCTAAAATCTGTGCTAATTCCGCGAACAGTTGCGATTCGAATTGTGCCCCTTGGTCTGTTATAATGCACTGCGATACACCAAAACGTGCTATCCAATTTGCATATAATGCTGTTGCGACTGTGTTTGCGGTGATATCTGGTATGGGAATTGCTTCCGCCCAGCGAGTGTACCTGTCTATCATTGTTAAACAATACTTTTGGTTGTTTGATACCGGTAACGGTCCCACCAGATCTATGTGAATCTCGGTGAAACGCTCTACAGTAGGTTCGAAATTACCTATTGGTGCCTGTGTATGTCTCGTGACCTTTGATTTTTGACATGCTAGACACGCTTGTGCCATAATTCTCACGTCTTTTCTTATTGCGGGCCATACCACATGGTTCGATAGTAACTTTACTGACGCTTTTATGCCTGGGTGAGATAAATTGTGTAGCGACTCAAATACCTTCCTCCTCCATTCTCTTGGGATGAACGGTCTTGTTTGTCCCGTCGATATGTCACAGTAAATGAATTGGTTTGTGTTAAAAGTCAACGGTCGTCGTACTAAGGTGAGTCCCGAGTTCTCGTCTTGCAGTAAGTCGTTCAGTTCTGTGTCTTGTAGCTGATCTGTTGCAAGTTTGTTGTAGTCGATGGTCTCGTGTACGCTTATGGGTTCTACTCTTGATAACGCGTCGGCTACCACATTATCAGCACCCGCTACATGCTGTAAGTCCGTCGTAAACTGTCCAATAAAGTCCAGTTGCCGTCTCTGTCTGGGTGATGCCTTGTCTAAGTTCTGTCGAAAAGCGTAAATGAGAGGTTTATGGTCCGTGATGAGTGTGAAATTCCGTCCCTCGAGATAGAATCGGAAGTATTTTATGCCTAGGTAAGCCGCTAACAACTCCCGATCATATGCACTGTATTTTCTTTGCGTATCTGTCAATCTTACAGAATAAAAGCTCAGTGGCTGCCAAACTTCCTTTACCCACTGCTGCATGACCGCACCCACTGCTGTATCAGAAGCATCTACCATTACCGATATTTTTGCTGACAAATTTGGGTGTGCTAGCAGGGTGGCCTCACTCAATTTCGCCTTACACTTTGTAAAAGCCAACACTGATTCTTCTGTCCACGCGATCGGTGCTTTACTGTTACGCTTGTACCCTTTTAAAAAATCATTTAATATAGCCTGATCCCGTGCCGCGGATGGAATGAATCTTCTATAGAAGTTGATCATCCCCAAGAAACGTTTCAGTTGTTGCACGTTGTCTGGTTGTGGGTATTGACGAATGGTTGTTACTCTCGCTGGGGATGGTAAAATTCCACTCTGGTTTACCAAATGCCCCAAAAATGATATTTCCGTCTGTGCAAATACGCACTTGTCTACCTTAATTATTAAACCTGCTCCTGACAAACGTTTGAATACTAGTTCTACGTGCGACATATGTTCTTCCAACGACTTGGATGCAATCAATATATCATCGAGATACACAAAGCAAAACGATAACCCTCTCAATACTGAATGCATCAGTCGCTGAAAAGACTGTGCCGCATTTCGAAGGCCAAATGTCATTCGATTGAATTGAAACAACCCGAACGGTGTTGCGATCGCTGTCTTAGGTACATCTCGTGGCTCTATGGGAATTTGGTGGTATGCACGTACTAAATCTAACGTTGTGAATATCGTGCAACCGGCTAACTGGAATGAAAAGTCCTGTAAATGCGGTACGGGGTAGTTGTCAGGTGTTGTCACGTTGTTTAGCGCTCTGTAGTCGCCACATGGTCTCCACTCTCCGTTCTTCTTCGGGACTAAATGTAAAGGACTGGACCATTCACTTTTGCTGGGGCTACAGATCCCCTGGGACATCATGCTCTCGAAATGATCACGTGCTATTTTTAGCTTATCCGGAGCTAAGCGCCGTGTTTTACACATGACTGGTGGTCCTCTGGTCTCTAGACAATGAGTTACATTATGTTTGGTGGCATTAAAATTTTGTGTCTCTCTTGTGATTTCCGTGTATTTACTTAGTAAGTTTAGAATGTCTGGGTTAATTACACTTTTGTCTACTAAAGCTAACGTCGGACTTGGTAGTGGTGAGATGGCTCCTACCGTAAATAACGATGTTACTGGATCTAAGAGTTTACCTTTTTTAATGTCTACAACTAGTCCAGTTGATTTCAGAAAATCCGCCCCAATTATAGGCATTGATACCTCTGCCACAATGAATGTCCATTTCAACTCCCTACGTAAACCAATATTTAATGTTATTGTGTGCGTTCCGTAGGCTTTAATTTTGGTACCGTTTGCCGCGTATAAATGAAACTCGGATTCCTTCGCCGTTTTTGTGAGGAAATTACAAGGTAAAACTGACACATCTGCACCGGTGTCCACTAAAAATTTACGCCTTGAGTTTAGCTCGAAAATAAGCAGACGATTTGTATATACTGCGTCAACACACGTCGCGGAATGTTGACTGTAATTTAGTTTTTTTTGTTGAATTCTTGTGTCTGGTTCTTTGTGATAAACTTGTCGTGATGTCGACACCCAGAAACACACTTTGTAGCTCGTTCTCCAAAACGACGATGGTAAAAACACTCCGTCGAGTCTGAATTTTCGTCTCTTGATTTTGATCTATTTCTAAAATTTGCTCTGCCATCTCTGCTGGGACTAAGCGCTCTTCTCGATGTGCCCTGTAATGCTGAAACTTCGGCTAAAATGTCGTTGCGGAATTTGGTTAGCAGGTCATGTAATTCGTTTGTCTCGGCTGGTTTGGATTCCTTTTGTGTTGCTGCTTGTGCCCTATTGCAGATTCCGTAAATTTGTTGTTGCGCCATGGTTTCTACTAAATCGTCCGCTCGTTCTGCCAATTTATTTAATGGGACATCGTTTTCAAATGGCACCAATACTAATTGTATTTGCTGCGGCAATCTCTGCAACCACAACCGTCTGATAGTGGCCTCCTCAAAATGCGAACCGGCATTCATTCTCATCTGCTCCAGTAATTGTGATGGCTTCTGTTCCCCTAACGTCAAACCGTGCACTAATTTATTGAGCTTTGTTCGTTCAGATTCGCCCAACACTCTAAGGACTTCCTGTTTAAAAAAGGTATAGGGTTGCTTTCCTTTATTTTTTATTATTAAGCTGGCAAATTGGTTGTGTAACCTTGAATCCAGCGCACTAACCGCATGTGAATAACGTGTGGTTTCCGTAACTATGTGCGCTACTTGGAACTGTTGTTCCAATATAGCGAACCACACCTCTGGGTTTTGTGCATATAATGGTTGGGGAGGTTTAAACGCTACGTGCGCAACCTCTTTTTGCTCCATAAGATTTGGCATGTGTTGTGTTATGGCCTTATTGGGGTTAACGGCCGTGTCAATTTCATCACCGTGCTTATAGCTGCTGGTGGACGGTACAGCAATATTAGGCCCCACGGACTGCGCGAGTAGCGCCGCTCGTACTTGCTCTTGGACAAGCGCACACAGCTGTTCGCGTGTTACCGAAATCATGCTTCCTTCGCCGCTGTCCGTGGCCAAAACACTTTGCCTTTCAGGGGAATGTACGTGGTGTATTGAAGTTGTTTCTTCATCGTCGGTATTGATACCGTGAACCACAAAACGAATAATATAACTAAAAATCAAAAACAATGCCGAACAAACGAAACACAAACACGAAAAACTGAACATTGTTATTTTCCTTTTTTAAATAATTAACAAACGTATATATTATTATTTTTTATTTCTTTTTATTTTTATTTATTAGCCGCAAAAAAAAAAGTGAAATTCGACCGAAAACACAAAAAAATACGAGAGATAGAGAATAGAGAATAGGTATATGGATGGACACGCTTTACTAAAAATGTATTTGGTACTTACAATTTTTTATTTTCTATTGACTACTGTCCCCGTCCGCCTCTGCTTCTGCTGCCTTTTGTTAATCTCCTCTTTTAGCTGGTAACTTCTGCTGCTGTTAATACCATATGGAGACTGCTCGTAACTCAGTCCTTTACTGCTGTTTATAGCTGGTAGGGCTTATTACGGCTGCTGCTACGACTATTATAGCACTATTTAAAGGTGTTAGATCGGCTGAATTTTCTTATTTTTTGATCGACCTAAGGCTAGGAATAATTAGCCTTAGCTGCAGGCTACCCGGTAAAAATACATCACGTCGGGGTCACCAATTTGGGAGTATGCTCCGCTATATCGCGTACACTCGTAGTAACCGATATAGCGGTAGGTTAATTTAGGTCCTCCCACACCTGCCGGGTGCAACTGCTCAAGGTCGTATTTACGGTTATGTGTATTCAAGCAATGCTTGATTAATTATTCATATAATTTCATATAATTCATATAATTTATATTTATATTTATTTAATTCATATAATTATTCATATTGATTCAATAATTCGTTATTAGGTATGCTATTAACATAAAGTGTTTATTTATTTATTATTACACCTTATTATTTTGCTGTACTTCTCTTTATAATTTCCAGCTCAGACTGGTGTTGAAAAATATAAACAAAATATAATTTATGTTTCTGGTATACATCCCGGCTAAGGATTCTATGTTTTTGCTAGTTCAACTATCGCCGGAATGTATACCAGTTATACCAATTACATTCACTCATAAAACGCGCCCATTATACCCTTTGGCAACTGTCAACCTTTTGACATATTTACAATTAAAATTAAGGGAAAGGGAACGGAATAAATAAGGTAATTAATTATAACTAGAATAATAACAATATCATTTAACTATTTATTTACATGAATATTTACAATTTCGGTTCGGCGAGATAAGGTACACCACAGTTCTATCACAAATCGAAATTTTTGACATATGTAGGTATTATCGAGCCGAAAGCAAAAATTTTTGTGTTCTCAAAATCGATTGTTTTCGATTTTATTTTACCAAATTAGTGTTGGCATATCTATGTGTCGAAAATTGGTGTTGGCATACGAGAAGAACCGCATGCCAAATCGTCGTTGTTGTGACGAAAACGAGATGGAGTAAAACAAAATAATATCAAATCAAAACAGAATTTGAGACAGCCAGTGAAAACGAGATGGAACAAGTATCACAAAGAATATAATTTAGAGTTCATGTCATTTACGCTAGGTGGAAAATGCAAATAGTTACGCAAAGAGATATCTTGTGCGTAAACCCAATGTGTATGTGGTGGCGAACGTATATCGATTTATAAAAAAATAAATAATTAATTTTATAAATCGATGCGTGAGTAGCTACAGCACATAAACCAAATAAGCGATATTTGATCAGAAGTCAAGTTTTGTCAGTTTTGAAGACATTCCCACATGCAAAACATTTCGTGTTTTTGATAATGTTTCGAGTTCGTAAAAGCCATCAAAATATTAAATTACAAAATTTCACATATCGAAATTCGGCCGACAAATAATATTTAAAAGGTATTTTAACAAACTTTTTAAAGTTATAATACGGCTTTCAAAATTCATTTTTTTTTTCATTGTAGAAATAACAAATTTATTAAAAATTGGAAGTGTCGGTTTAAAAATTCGGTCGGAGGATTTGCGTTTGGCAATGCCTCAAGCCAAGGAAATAGTAATATTTCTTAACTTCTCAAACCCGAAACTTAATCGGTGCTACTTTCAAGAAAACGTTTACGCATTTTTATTTTTTAAGAAAAAAAACTAAAATTTGTAGCGCCGCGCTCATGCTTTGCTATAATAAAATACTAAGTAAACACAACGATCAACCTAATAAGTCATATCTGCGTAAAGCAAAATTCTTCGTCGGCCAAAGAAGCCTTTGATCAGCCTTTGGTAATCGCTTAAGTTAAATTTGGCCAAACTTAAACGAGTGCACTTGCTGCACATTTTTGATTTAAATTAATGAGAAATAGTATTATATAATTCAAATTATGAATTAAAATAATAAAATTAATTAATAAATTTGCATAATACTTTGCGACTACATGATATAAAATACGCGCGCAAAACATTGTGTATGGAAAATGGCAAGTTCTTCAGTGTAAGCAGAAAAAAATAATTAAATTTGGATCGGAATACACAGTACCAAAATAATAGCCATAACGCACAGTCGTCGTGTCATCAACAGTAAACGAAAACATAAATTGCAGCAATACTTAATGTAAAAATAAAACTGAAATAAATGTATTGTAACTATTTATTAAAAAAAAAATAAATAGTAATTGTAAACTAAAATAAATTAACTAATAAGACTGTAATTTAAATAAACTTAAAATTATAAACAAATAAATTAACTGTAAAAATTATTGTACAAGGGGAATTGTGCTGGACTTTTAATTCAAGTGGATCAATATGTGACTTAATGTGAGTACAAAAGTAGGCAACGCGTCCTACAAGTTAGGCAACGTCCTACAAAATAAAAATACCAAAACATAAAAATTTAGAAGTTAGAATCGGCCTCACAAAGTCTTAACTTTTTGCTTGCTTTACTACATAAAATATTCCTTTTTCATCATTTTCGCAATTTACGCACGGCACTTTACGAACCAAACTCCATAACCGCTTAACCAATGTGCCGTTTACATTATTCAATTATTAATATGATGCAGAAAATCACTAACTGTTACCTTAAATCCTTAAAGTAAAAATAAAAATTTAGTTTTATATACCTATTTAAAAGTTAGATCGAGTTTGCTTGATATTTTATTTCATACTATACCGAAAATCAATGCTTACGTGATTGATTTCAGTCCGGAAAACGACTCATTACGGTACAGAAAAAAGTGTCCGGAAAACGAGCTATTACAGTACATAAAAATATAAAACCAAAAAAAAAACATAAAAATTACTAGGGTAACTTGATAATTTGAAAATCATTTGGATTGATTTTCTTTTCAAACTCATGTTTTACTTTAAAATTTAATTTTAAATGAAAAAAATGGATAAATGTCCCATATAGTATGAAATAAAACGTTGTACGTTACGCGTACGTTAATGATCGTTACAGTACTCGTTCAAAATTCTGAACTCGGCTCACAAAATCAAACAAAAAATTAATATGGTTTTTCGGTTAGACTCGATTTCGCTTCTTCCGTTCTCTGGTGTGCACGTGTAGTGCCAAAACCAACACAAATATCTTATAAAAGCCATCAAAAAACCGTCTGTCAATGGTATAAGACCAGTCTCATAATCTAGAATTATTATTCTACAAAAATGTAAAGCCTGAATTCTTAAAAAAACACCTCTTTAACCCTTAAATGACACACTTAAGAAAACCACTTAAATGCCACACTGGGATCTTTTAGACCCCAGCATGAAAATTGCCTATTAGTCCTTGAATTTTTCTATATTTAGCTTTGACAGTTTTTTCCAATATAGTTTAAAGCTTACTAAAGGAGATCAAATTATTACAGTAATGAAATTTTATTTTTATGATTCCAAAAAAAAAAGGTTTGTGGAAAAAATAAGGAAAATGGCTTGTTTTACATAAATAAACCGTATTTTTTTTAATTTTCAATATTTTTAGCTAAAGATTTAGCGGTGTACTCTTGAGATAGTATCTTTTAAGATAAAAATAAGTCCGATACTGAATCTTTAAAAAAAGGTATTTATTTTGTAATATGAACGTTGAAGTTTTTCTTATCGTCGAAGATGGCCGACCACGGCTCTGGCCAGCCGCTTGACGCTCTCCTACACGCAAAAGCCGTTGATCCAAAGTACCCTCTTTCATATCTTTCTGGTCTACTTCCACGACACTCTCTGGAGGACTGCACATCGAAAAGTCTGAAACGTTGTCTTTACTGTCCTCAAACACTTTATCTTCTCCTGAAGATGCTTCGTCAATGGGTTCTAGCACTTCTCAGACGGTTCGACTCTGCAAATTATACGCCATCTAATAATACGTCAAAATCAAAAGAAATATGATAAACTAAACAAATTTTAACAACGAGCGCAGTCTTACTTATGACCAAAAACAACACAAAAAACGGCAAAAACACCTTTGAAAAATTATTTCGTATACAATACAAATATTTTCATTCAATTTTTATCAAATCCGATCACCTAGAGATCTTAGTCATATTACATTTTTCTTATTTGGTCAAGGTCTATTAGTCTGTCTCTGTTTCTTGAAAATCGGATGAGTACCTTTCGAATTACTTTGTTTAAAGACAGATATCAGCAACGGGGATAGAAGGCATCTCTCTCGCTCTAGGTCTGCTAGGTTGAGATGCCTAAAAATTTCACACAAATATACGTATATGACACACTGGAGTCCGTTGGACCCCACCATGATTTTGGACATTTCTACAAAGCTGCGAGCAGTCAACTGGCTTGCGCTGAGTACGTAAACAGGTAGTGCAATATCTCAACTGTAGCAAGAGGGGGGACACGATATGCATTTCTGGAGGAAACATTTAAATATATACGATTGAAAAAGGTCTGGGCTCAACTGGACTCCATGTGTCATTTAAGGGTTAAAACCAAAAAAATCAATTTTACCCAAAAATATAAGGAAAATTGTTAAATTGAATATGTACACTTATGTACAAAAGTTTACATACAAGGAACCTTTTTTTTACTAATGATAAAATTTTCCAGAAACAAAAATTCAGATCACAAATTTTTCGTTCTATTTTTAAACTAGTACACATTGTAATTATAATAAGATAAAAAAAACAATCCTTTGTTTTAATTTCCAGAAAATTCCTTTTAAATTTTCCATTAATAAAACTGAAACAAAAATTATGCATAATTTTACATTCAAGGTTTTAATGTACCGTTATTTTTGTATATATTGCTTCATCACTGCAATAATTCAATTAGTCCTTGTATTAGTATGACAAAAGTAATTTATTAGTGAGTGAGTTAATAGTTGCTTTCCAATCGACCAACCGCAAGCACCCGCTAGTGAACCGCTAGTAGAATGGTTTTGCTCTTTGCTAAATTTCTATAGATAATTTAGCGAATACAAAAACAATTCTACTAGCGGTTCACTAGCGGGTGCTTGCGATTGGTCGATTGGAAAGCAACTATTATGAAAGTTACAGAAGTGGCTGCAGGTTTATTATAAACAATGAGAACAAAAAAATCGGGGTAGGCTGTGCCTTCTACACGGCCGTAGGTGTTTTCCGTGATAACGCTTAAGTACAAGCGGTACGAGAAATGGCACGATAAATGGGTTTGTTAAAATAAATTTTTTTATTATTAGCATCATGAAATGAGGGTATCGTGGTTGTTTGCAAACGATTAAGTACTGGGCGATGTGACGGACAACGATTAAATACTGGGCGGTGGTACGATATGAAGCGAAGGGTCTCAGCGGTGATGTGCCTGACGAATATGAGATCCAGACAAGTGCCTCCCAACACAAGTGTTGCCCGGCGCAGAGGTATATCGGAGTCCACACTGACATATGGCGGTACGTACTGGCTCCGGGAGAGTGCCTCATCTCCTCCTATCTGGCTACCAGATAAATGTTCTTTAACTCTAACTTCAAAATTGCGCCCAGTCTGTCCGATATAAGAGGAACTACAATCATTGCAATTGATCATATAAACGCCAGACTTGGAAAGGCAATCAATTCATGGTTTGTTGGTAAAAATCATTTTCTTAATTGTATTATTGTTATAAAAAGCAAAGCTAATATCTGTATATTCTGTCAAGATGTTACTAATCCGTTGGCTAGTTTTTCCTATATACTCTAAGCGGCGCCAATTTTTCGGCATTGAGCTTATCAGGTGGATAAATGTTAGCTAAAGCTTTATGTTTCAGTTTTCTGTTTAATAGCTTTAATATAGTCTTAGCTGCATAACCGTTATTCGCTGCTATTTCTAAAATTATATTAAGCTCTGTGTTATAATTGGATTTGGTCAAAGGAATGTTTATTAATCTATCTAAGAATGAGTGAAAACTGACATTTTAATATTATGGGGATGGTTTGAAGAGTTAGGTATAATGGCGTCTGTATACGTGGGTTTTCGATAAATTTTGAACTCTAATGAAGAATTAATTCTGGTTATTGTTATATCTAGGCAGTTAATAGATTTGTTTTTTTCTTTTTCTACCGTAAAATTAATGGTGGGATATTGAGAATTTAACCAAGTGAGAAAAGAGGTTAGTGTCTATCAGTTTCATTCCAGACATAGTATGTCATCAACATATCTGTACCAAAAGATCACATGACGGAAATAAGGATTATTGCTTGATACAATCGTTTCTTCGGAGAAGTTCATAAAAATTTCTGCTAACAAAGGTGACAGAGGGGAGCCCATCGGTAGACCATCAGTGAATCTGAAATACTTATTGTCAAAGCAAAAATAATTTTGTTTAATACAAGTTTCAAATAACAGCTTCAGTTCATTCAAACGAATGGGAGCGTAGGCTCCCATCTATAACATCCCTACAAGTGAGTATAAACTATTTGAGACAAAATGTTAATTGGAATAGAAGTGAAAAGACTAGCAACGTCAAACGAAACTAGTTTTAAGTGTAGTGGAATATCAACATCCTCAATTTTGTTAATCAATTTTACTGAGTTCTTGACCGAGAAAGCCGTAACGAAATTAGTACAACTGTTGAAAAAGTTTATGAAACCCTTACATAGCTTGTAAGCAGGTGCATTGCAATACGCTAATATTGGTCTAATCGGAGTGCCTTCTTTATGGATTTTAGATAAACTATAAACAATTGGGGAAGATGGATTCATAACCGTGTACCTCCAACCAGTACCATCAAAGACCTTTGGGCAGTGGTTGATACACTTACTGACCAAAGTCTTAAATGACCTAGTAGGATCTTTATTGATCTCTAATGATTTGCTTTTTGTAATGAAATCAGAAATTTTGTTGTAGTAATCGACTCTTGTGAGAACAGTGATCGTATTGCCTTTATCCGCTTTACACGCTATCAGGTCAAAATCACGTAACTTTTTCTTAATCGCACCAATCACTGTAAGGTTAATTTCAGCATATACCGAAAATCAACACAAATAGACCAAACTATCCACAACACTTCTAATCATCCCACACAACATAAAATTGCAGCTTATAATCATATGTTAACGAGGCTAAACACTTACCCAATGTCCGAAGCGAATTACATCGAAGAATTATGCACAATCAAGCATACTGCAGTACAAAATAGATTTACAACAAATATTATTCACCGTATTAATTCCAAAATAAAAAACAAAATACAACAAAAACAACTAACCACAATGTACCACACGGAAGAAGATAACGGAAAATACAAAGCAATTGAATACAACAAAAATACCAGCAATAGAAAATATTCAGAAGGTATAATTACATAATCGCGCATAAAACGTCACAAAAATTAAAGAACAAATTAACACTACAAAGTAACCCAACCAGTGACAGCGGTGTATATAAATTAATATGCAACGATTGGCCTAGCTTCTATTTAGGGCAAACGGGCAGAACATTTACACAAAGATTTGCAGAACCCATACAGGAAACGAAGAAATCTAACACAGACACAATTTTAAATCAAATTTTACGAACCACATAGTAACTCAACGGCACACAATACTGACATGAACACAAACATGAAAGTATTACATACACTAAAGAAAGGTTAAATGATGAACCGTTTAGAAGAAATTGAGATATACAAACATCGAAATAATTTGGATATTCTCAACGACAAATTAAATACTAGTGCCCGATTTCAGAACAAAACAGCAATTCGTCAGTTAAATAATATTTCCTCTCTTTCTTCTTTTATGAAATTGCAATTTGTTTCATAACTCAAAATCAATGCTAACTGGATTATAATTCTTTTTTACATGAGAATTTTAAAGGGAGAATTAAATATTTGAATTTTCAATATCGCTCAAATAAAAATTTAATTCTCCCTTTAAAATGTTTATGTAAAAAAGAATTAAGATTCAGATAGCATTGATTTTGAATTATGAAACAAATTGAAATTTCATAAAAGAAGAAAGAGAGGAAATATTATTTAACTGACGAATTGCGGTTTTGTTCTGAAATCGGGCATAGGACAAATAAATTGTATGAAATGTTTTTGGAAAAAACACAGTGACAAATGCAAAAAAATATAGTACGCGCAAGTTTTTCAAATATTCTATCAATATTAAAATTTATGGAGCTGATGACGGAGGAAATCCGAAACCGGTCCTCCACCTTTTAATAATTTTATCATTGTCACAAAAACAAAAGTTTACTACAATAAAATCGCAAAAATACAAAAAACACTTGAAAAATTTTAATTTTTAATTGCACATATTATTTTATCGATATAAATGAACAGCTTACAGTTTAACCGTTTCAACCGTTCTTTGGATACCCTTTATAACCTTTACTCACTGGCCGATTAAACGTAAGAATGGTGTAAGACTGGCCGATTAAACGTAAGAATTTTCAGGTATAGTTTAGTTTAATTTCGCCAGTCTTCATGTTTGACCACAGAAGATGAAACTGATAGGTCGGTTAAAGGTCGACGGAAAGGTCGAGAAAAAAGAATGCTCTAATATTTATTGCTCATTTCAGTTCCGCCACTGGTCCAGTGTTAGGTTTTCATTGTACTGTCAAACCAACAATAAGACCAATAAAATTTTATGATTCCAATTAGAAAATTTATAGTTTTCATAAAAATGTTCTAATGAAAATTACACAAAACGACGACAGTACTAATAAAAATAAATAATGACGCAAAATTTTATGTTCTAGTAGTACTGGTACCGGGAAGAAGATCGAAAAGAATCTTTCGATTAAAAATACAAAAAAGTGTGTTCTTTCGAAATACTATGTATGTATAGCATCGTATTCGTTTTTTTGTTTTGCAGAACCAACCGAGAGGAAAATATTCAAAACGGTACGTGTACGATTTTCTATGGCGAACAATGAGTTTTTGTTATGTTTGTAGTCGAGATGTACTCTCGTAAAATAGGAAAATATAATACTCATTATTATTATTATGGAAAATATGTATGCACGAGTAGCTGTATGTGTTTTTTGTTACATACATATACAAACATATTTATAAAAATGAGCGGAAATTTTAGATGAAAGGACACAAAAATGAAAATTATTTTTTCAGATGAAAAATGAAGTGAAATGAATAAGTTTTCTATTTTTTAAGTATTTAAATATTAATGGATTTTTATTTTTTGTGTGTTGCTGTTGCTGGTGGTGTGGAAATTATTTTTAATTTTTTTTTTCTTTTTTATATCGCTGGGAAAATGAATGTGGGAATTTTGGTGAATGTATTTTAAATTAATAAACATTAGTATACTCGTATACATACATATTATATTTATGTTGTATTCAAACATAAAATTGTATGAAATTTCTAATTTTTCTACTCGTAATTTTCTTTTGCTCGAGAACAATAATATTCAATGCTGTACAATTACATATACGAGGATACTAAGAGCTGCTGCTATTAACTAATATATGTTTTTAATTTAATTTATGGTTTTAGTTGAAATAATTTATTGTGGAAAAAAATATTATGAAATTATAATTCACTAGGGGTAATTAGTATTCTACTTTTTTTCTGGTTAGACACGGAAAATTAATTTTCATTAAATTTTGACTGATTAGATTTTTAATTTGAACTACATAAACGATGAATACGTGTTATATACATAAGTAGGTATGTACTGAATTTGTTGGGACCTGTTTCTTTTTAGTTCTTGGAATTCTATAATTATTTTGGAGTTTGAATATATATTTCTTTTATTTTAATTAAGTAAACTTAGGATTTGGAAGGGTAATTGACATTTTGTCTCACTGGACTCTGTAAAATGTATATGAAATGCAATGCTTCTTCCAATTATTTGTTTATTAGCTCAACACGTTACTACCTAAACAATTAACTACCCGTTGTTAATTTTAAAGATATCTTCAATTTAAGTGCCGTGCGGCGTATATATTTTCTTTTCTTGATTTATTAACCAACATCATGTATATGCAAAAATGGCTACAAAACATATTTTTAAAAGTTAAAAAGTTGAATACAATAAAAAATTAAAGGTTACTAAACAACATCAATAGTTCTAACAATTAACACAAAACATTTTAAAACAACATTTAAAACAAAAACCTATCGATTAAATTTTTAATTCATCTCGGGAAATATTAAAATCAAAACAATTCGCTACGGTGTTGAGATCTCGTTGGAATGCTGTAGTTGCTACTTGCAATTAGGGCTGCCAGATTTTTAAAATTAGTTGGCGGGACAATTTATAAACTAATGACCGATTTCAGAACAAAACAGCAATTCGCCAGTTAAATGATATTTCCTCTCGTTCTTCTTTTATGAAGCTGCAATTTGTTTCATAATTCAACAGAACATTGTAGGATAATTCAAATATTAAATTAAGGCAAAATCACAAAATATCACTTTACAAGGCAATGAAAAAAATTATTTGGTGTTACAAAACATTGATTAAATTTCATTTCAATATCATAAAATGGTATAAATAAGTACTAATTAATATTAAATTAGATTTTTAAATTAATTTTTAAAGATTCTCTGAATTTGTCCATTTACAAACTGTAGCTCTTCACACTTTGTCTGCACAAAAAGTTGTAAAATTTTTCTATAGGCAGGCTACTGGATGAATTCGATTTTTTAAACAATAGATTCAGCTACTGATTTTGAGAGCTCATTGTCTAGAGATCATAAAAAGCTAGGAGTCCGTTTTTAGTACCAACTAGCTTATCAAAATATGTGAAAACTAGAGGTAATGTTTTCACATTACCATTGTTGGATTCATCAGTGTTAAATGAAAAATATTGTGCGGTATTTATTCCGTTTACTTAAATTAAGATTTTTTGCCTCTGGTTGAATGGTTACGCCGAAAATCAATTTGTAGATTCTTTTCGAAAAATTTGTTTATAGCGGGACAAAATCCGATCTAGCGGGACGGCGGGACTGATTTTTTTAAGCGGGACAATCCCGCCCAAAACGGGACGTCTGGCAGCCCTACTTGCAATCGAAATATTAAGTAGTTCCCGGAGGCGTAAGTTGCGTTGAGGACCATAAATATTAAAACGTGAAAGAATGTCAGAACAGTCTATTTTACCACAAATGATACCCCACGCAAATGTGGCACTTGCGCATATATGCCTAGCACTTAAAGATTGGAGATCCAGAAAACGACATCGATCTACATATGGTGATAGGCTGAAATTATTGCAGAAAGACGGTAATTTCCTGAGAACAAATAACAAACACTGTTTCTGAATACTTTCAATTCTGCTTGAATGAGACTCGTAGAATGAGAACGGGGACCATATGACAGTCGCGTACTCAAGCTGTGAACGAACATATGATGTGTACAGCGACGAAAATTGAATTTCGAATTTCTTTTAATAACCCGCAACAACGAAAAGGCGTTGTTAACAACTGCATCGATGTGAGAGTTAAACATTAAGTCCGAGCTAATGATGAGTTATCAAATTCGCAGGCTGTATTTTATTTGCTCACGACATGAAAATCTATGCAAATATCTCTTGTGTATTAGATCGCGATCAATTTCAGCGGTACCTGAACACATTTTGCGGTTGGTGTTTTGCTAACCTTATGTTTCTGAAGGTTGATAAGTGTCGGGTCGGAAAATAAAATATCACAAGAATACATTTTCCGAACTGCAATAAGCACACCACCACTTTTACGTTTTGTACTAAAGTTATACCGATCGCAACGCAGAGAAAAACTCCGGATCATTGAAATCAACTGTGAGCCATGTTTCGGTCAGAATTATTACGTCGTAATTAGATTCCAATTTTCCAAGATAGAAATTTTTTGATTTTGATCGCATGCGACTACAATTAAAATAAAAAACTGATAAGCTATTGACGAAATTGTTAGATCCATTGATGATATTGCTAGAATTAGATATATATAAATTTAGAATGTTAGGATGAACTGTGATAAGATTATTGTGAGAAATTGGTAGATTAGTATTTAAAATATTAGAATTTAATGTATTGTATGAAATTAAATTGATACTTTGCTGCGAGCTCCTTCCTTCTTTTTTGACCGGCGTCTTTCTTGAAAAACGCGAACTAGAAACCCAGGTGGCCAAAAACCAGGATTTTTTACAGTACCATGCCAGTTTTCGATTACTCCAATCATGAAAGATACAAACGTTAGTTCAGCTGCATCCCGGTCTCTAGGGGAAAGTGAGAAGCTGTTGTAAAAAAAAAAATTTTTTTTTTGTTGAATTTGTGTATGGTGATAAAATTTGATTTTTTTTTTCTTGACCAAGACTGTGTCCGAAACCCATTATAAATATTTATTAGTATACATTTTTAACATTTATTTGCAAAACATTTCCCCTTCATTCACCATTTTTTATTATGCTATCCAGTTGCAATTTTGCTTTCACCGAGTGATGTGAAAAATAAGTGAAACCGTGATGTTCTAAACCTCCGCCACAAGTAAAAAAGGCTAGGCCAAATCAGCATATAGCAATGTCCGCAAGCGATTTGCCACCGAACGTCATGACCTCAATTATTATTAATAAAAATAAAATGTGCGACAACAAATTTTAAATGTTCAAAAAATTGCTTTACCAGGCAATTTAAATCAAAGTGAACTAGAAATTAATTTAAATAAGTTTGGTCTGTTGAACCATAAAGAAAATAAAAGTGCATCGTCGCCAAATATTGACGATAGTAAAAACAATGAAAGTACATCGACAACAGATGGCAATAAAATAAACAGTGATGTAGGTGAGTGTTTAGTGCAAACAGGAATTGACCGTTCCGATCCAAACGAAGGAGAAGCCCTAGATCAGCGGCCAGTACAAGCGCGAATAAATTCACCAAGCTGGCTAGCGTTGAATTAACGCATGGTAATAGATATTCTTGCTTGGTTATCGAAGACCCGAAAAAACTTCAAACATTGAGAAGCGGCCACCAATCTAATTGAGGGAAGGACCAAATAGAGAAACGATCAAGTTTATTACGGAAGGTGCATTTTGTATTTCCGGCATCAAAAGAGGGGATATAAAAGAAACAGATTCATTCAACCGCTCAATATTGATGCTTACAGAGCGTTAATTAAACATTTTGATCTAGTTGGTGAACATTACTTACACGTACCAACTAGAGCCGAAAAGGATTGGTTGTTACGTTGAAAGGAATATAGAGTTAAATGTAGGTATGTTCACTTAAAGAAAACAAAATTATGAAATTATAATATTAAATAATTAACTTATTTTTAGGTAATATTGTTCCAGGTGAGCCATTCAGGGCATCTACAATGGATAGGAACCGACGTTCAAATAAATAAGATAAGTTTCTTGAATGTACAAATTAATAATTTTGCAGCTGAAGTTTTGCTTTTTCTGTTAGGTTAATTTCCCAGCAAGCTCCAATTGTATATTTCACTGGACGACTCGTGTAGCTTAAACTATAAAATGATGTATATATAATATATAAGTGAATAAATATTTCATGTGATTATAAAAACCATATTAGTTTAATTTACGTCGACCGAATTTGTACTCCAGATTGGTCCGAAACCATACATCGTTATTAAAATTAAACTTTGATGTAATTCAAAATGTAGGTATCTTTATTCTCAGGACATGTAATTAGGAACACAACCAAGTTTGTAATTAAATAATTTATTGGGGAAATTCATTAAAAAATCATAAAAATTACATAACACTACTAACAATTTCAATATTTTGTACAATAGGATATCCTTAATTTTGTATAACCCCCATAAGACATCTCGGAAGACGGCTAATTAACTTCGGACAATGCGATGTAGGGATATTATTCCAGATATCTTAAATGTATTTGAAGAGCTTGTCTGAATTGCGGGAAGTTCTGAATTTTAATCCCCTCATAACATCGGGCCACAAGTTATCAATCGGATTGAGGTCAAGTCTTTGGGGCGGCAAATTTAAAACATCAATGTTTTGATCCCTAAACCAATACTTTACTGATCGTGAAGTGTATTTAAAATCTTTATCCTGTTGAAAAATAAGGGAATCTGGCAGGTTTGCGAATAGATAAGGTTCCGTCTTATTTTCCATAGTATCCCGATATGCGTGTTGGTCCATTCGCCCAATATTCCTAAATAATGATCCAATTACGCCAGGAAAGTGCTCCCCACAACATATTATTTCCACCTCCGTACGCTATGGTCTTTGTTGTGTACTTTGGGTTCAATTATTTATTTTTTAAACGTCGCACCATGCGATTGGAACAAATTGGTGTTCGACTCATTGTTCCGGAGTATGTTTCTCCAGAATTTCAAAGGTTTGTGTAGGTGTTGTTTTACAAACGCTATTCTTATCTTGAAATATTTTTTTGAAACGTTTGTTTTTTTTACGTCCAATACATCCACGCAAGACGCAACCCAGATTCATTGAGGCACTGTCTAATGGTCCTATCTGACACATTTTTTTTCAATTTGGTACGATACGGTTTGGTTGACTTCCTTGGCCGTTAGAAAAGGATCGCCCTTACTGTTGTTTTTTGAGATCGTGCACTTCTGCGTCTTTTCACAATTGCTAGTCTCGTTGTAGCACTTAATGGCATTATAAACCATCGTCTTTTAGCAAGATTACTCGACTGCAATCGTTCTCATTCGTACCTTTTCTCTGCCGTATTTCTGAACGAGCTTCCGTACTTCTGCGATATAGTTTTTATTTTTGCCCACTTTTCGACTAGTTAGTAAACAGTTAAATTATTAAAGATCCTTTTTTTCATATTTTTAAATGAATCACTTACCCTTATTGTTTTAATATTTATTTATTGCACTATTCTTAATTATTTGTCCACACTTTTTAAGGAAACAGTAAAACTAAATTACAACATTGCGGTTAAAATGTTTAAAAAATTAAATACATATCTTCTTTCCTAATTATGTGTCCACCACTGTATATTTAATAATTTACGTATAATTCTCTTAAATCCGAAAATACTCTAACTATACTCTAACCGAAAATATAACACTACATGGAAGCCAAAAATCAGATTTGAAAAATTGTCAAAACTAAAATATCGATTAACGGTGTAACGGCACCGCAAGATTTCGTTTGGCGCACCTTGGTTCAACAATCATGTGTGCGCCAGTTTAACGTCATCCTGCGATGTCGTTAACAGACATAGAGTAGCGGTCTGGTGCGGTCTTTTAGCTGGCTAAGCTCAGGGATGGCGTGGGGTGTCCAGACATTACTCTATGCTTGAATAACCGCAGTAAATAGAAAAAGGGAAGAACTACATCTTAACTATCCTGTTTACAGGAACAGGAAAATTGAAAAAAATAAAAGAAATCTGAGGCTAAACCGACCCTAAATACCATAACCCTGCCCTACACTCATTTTGATCCACCACTTATTCCCTACTCACTCATTTTCACAATTATAAAACTACCCAAACTCACAAAATACCATAGGACAAACCAAAGAAAGAAAAGATAAACAAAACTGTAAAATAAAATCACCTAAGGCGTGACTATGGACGGGAGAGCTGTAAAAATTATATAATCAAAAAAAAATAAAAGAAACATATATAATCAAAACGAAAACTCGCGGCACACGTCAATCAAATGCGGCTCACAGAATTAGAGAAAATTAAATAAGAAAAAATTAAAAAACAAAAAAAAATACTCATATAAACCAGAAAATTTCAAAATTAATTAATAAGAGAAAATATCTAAAATTACGTTAACATCTAATTTTAAAAATAATAAAAAAATTTGGTTGTTTTCGTTTTCTTTTTCTTAAAAAAAAATCCCACGATACCTGAAGGTCGGTCGGTTGACCACCTTGAACAGCTCAGCTCGCGCTCGACACAGGTTCCCCCTCTTCCACCGACCACACCCCGCTTGATTGGCAGGGCTGCTGCTAATACTGATGTCAAAATGTAAACGGCAACAAAATACCGTTCCGCCACTGGGCACTTGGATTTGATAATTTATCCAAATACTCTGCTCGATATCAAGGGCTTAATATTCACCCGAACCTCGAACTAGAATTTTTTTTTCTGTATCACGAAAATCTCAAGCTTGGCGTTTTAAAGTTTTAACAGCTTGCACAACACGTTTGACATAACTGGTTGTTTGTAATTTACTTTTCTTTACTTTTCGAACACGTTGGTAACTCACTAACAAACTTACTTTTGTATTGTTTTTTTTTTTGTAGGAACTTCCAACTTGAAGTAATTGCACTTTTCTTATCGTGTGGAATAACGTGAGGGTATAATTATATAAATTTTGGAAAGAAAAAAAAACCCCCAAAAACCCAACAAAACAGTTTTTTTTTTGTATCACTAGTTTTTGTTTATTTTTATTTATTTATTTTTTTTTTTTTTTGTTTTTTATAAATTCCAGAACAACCGGCACTTAATAATAATTCAAATTATTTTACACAAAACTATACATATGCCACCCGGCAAAACTATTAATTTATTAAATGTTTTTTTTCTGGTGATCAGTCGACCAAAATAGTTATTAAATTTTTATTTTTCGACTGATTTCATAAAAAAATTACTCGAAACTTGACTTTTCTATTTTCTTTACACTCTACATTTGACTTAATTGTCTAAAATTTCAGACTCGACTGTCGAATTTTTTCGCAAAAAAAAATTTTCAATTTTTTATTTCTTTGTTTTTACTCGCGATGAGATCATATACCAAGATCAAATCTGAACAACATTCGACCACGAGCCTCTCTCGTTGCTTGTAGTCACGCCTTTGGTCCACCACCACACCAACATCTAACCGCATGCAAACAACATGGACCAAAAACAACAAATACCCATCCAGAATTTTCCATACGAACCATCCAATCACAAGAAAAAAAACAATCGTACGATATTCTACTCTCGCTCAATTAATACAGCCAAACCAAAAAGAAACTATTGCACGGCGTTCTCACTCAATCATTCAAACAACATTCAAAAATATCACTCAACTCAAAAAACTCACTAATCTTGATTGTTGTGTCTAGCCGGCATAAAGGCGCAACAGTCACCACAGAAAATGAGCAGCGCTATCCACACCCATCCACTCGCACCAGACCAATGCGCGATTGACATTGATGTTACGCACATAACAGGTGCCGTAACAACCGTGGTCCACCATTTTCTTATGACACTAAGAAATTCTGCCGTACCAATAGAATTTGGTCCCAAATTTGCTTTAATATTTTTATCGTCGAAAACCCGAAGCGCGAGGGATACGTTTGGCCGTTCGAACGAATTGGGGTAAAGAATTTTGGGAGCAAGCGCGGGGGCAATCTTCACAGCCATTTTCTCTTCGTTTCTCAAAATAATTTCCAAGTCGTTAAGACTAGAAGTTAAGGTATTGTCAGGGTCGTTAAAATCCGGAAATGTAAACTCGAGCATTTTTGTATTTAACCAGTTGTTTCTAACCGATTTAATCAAATGAACCGAATCAAATAAAAAAAATTTTTTTTGCCCGACAAATATTTGGAGTTTACCAGTAGGAGAAAATTTTTTAAACGTTTTTCGGTTGACTTGGTTGTTATCAGAGATGACAGAAACAACCTCATATCCTACATCATGCAAAATGTCCAAAATTTCTTTTACCTTAGATAATAAAAAATCTGAATCCATTCTAGTTACGTTGAAACCCGTAACCGACAATATCAATATTTTTAGATAATAGTGAAGAAATCATAAACGCTTGTATGGATTTGTAAAAGAATTTTCGGATATCTCAGGATGATTATGAGCCAAACCTTCTATTTTGCTTCCTTTGTATGTCATAGCTGACTTTACCTGGATTTCATCTAACATCAAATTGACGTATTTCTCGGGTGGCTCTAATATTGATATTTTTTTAACTAAATAATTTTTTGCTGCGCTCGATTCTAAATTACCTTTATTAAACGATTTCAAAAAAGGGATTCGGTAATATTAAAATACTACTATCTCGTAAGTATCTGTACGCAGCTGCATACGAATAAGACATCATTGAAGAAAAAACAATTAACTATAACGATTAGCATTTGACAATAAAAGTTCGCATTGTTCTTGAAGTATCGTTAATTTTTTTATTGTTTCTTTCAGTGACGTCTTCTATGGCTTTCAAAGATTCGAGGCTAGATTGAATTAAAATTTTGTGATCAGTGATACTTTCTATCAGCAAAATTATATTATTTAAAAAACGAAATAAATTATATATATTTTATGTGAATATCTCAAGGATGTTGCGTTTTCTAAAATGGGCCTCTCTATCTAATATTTTTACATTTGTAAAATTGGGAGAGTGATTCAATCGGAGGGAAGATCTTCTGTGTTGTGAGTTTTTCATTTTTATATTGTTTTTATGATCGTACATTCGTTTTTTTAAATACATAAATACTACATGGTACTTGGTACATTAAACTTGATTGAAGATTTTTATCCGTTTTATCTAAAGGTTTTAAAAATAAAAAATTGAAAATAATTCGGTACGAGATTCGAGGAAGAGGAAAAAAGAGTATTTTATTGAATTAGAATACCGGTAAGTTATTTTAATTTTAGATACCAAACAAAATGTTGGGAGTTTTAATTTTGTATGCCTCCTAATTTGCTCTGATTTAATAAATTTTATTGCAGTGTTAAGCAAAACCACTCATTAAAAGCAAAATTACGAAAGTAAGTTTTGAGTATGGTTCTGGTAACCGTACCGTACCAAATATTAAATTGCGTCAAAATTCAAAAGAATCAGAAATTGTTTTTGCTATCCAGAATTCATTATCTTTGTCGAACTCATAACGAAATCGTCGTAATTTTTTGTTTGACACAGAGGAGCAGATTGGTGATGCTGTCACTAATGAAGAATTAAATTTAATGAAGAATTAAATTTTGATGAAATTATTTCATCATTCAGTAGCTTAAATGAGCTCGATTTTGCCGAATTTAGTGATGTATCGGTTGCAGCACTATCCAAAAAACAAAAATGCTTATCAATTTTGATATAGATGGCCAAAAATTGAAGCTCTTCAAATTCGGATCCTAATAAGTTTAACGACCATGCAAATCTACTTCAGAAGAAAAACGTTAAAAATATGGTAAACATATAATCATCTGTATTCAAAAATAGATGGTGGCGTGGCAATTTCGTATGATTTCGATGCTAGTACCGAACGTGAAAGCAACGATGAAAATACAGAGCATAAATTTCATCCGGACATTATTGCTTTGAAGACGAAAAATTCGGAAGGTCGGTCCGAGTTTAACATTGAAAAAATTGCAACACTATCGAAACAGGCATTTATTGATTTAAATAGAATAAATTTGAATAATGATATTCCTATCTCTAACGGTGGAAATGTTTAACAAAAAGAATTCATCGGCTCAAATAAAAACACGAACATTTATTCAAGTAAAAGGTAACATTCGTCAATTAAAAATTAATTAATTTACCAAAAATTTTTTGTGATTTTAATAAAATATTGTATTTATTATTTGTTTGTATAAATCCGGGGAAAACCAAATCATAAACCAAACGAATTATTAATTTTTAAAACTCACTCGAACAGAAAATTATAACCGAAATATGTAATTTTTGTGGTAAACTTCAGATATCCCTAATTCTTCACTAACATATTGACAGTGTACAAAATGGAAAAGTTTCATGGTTAATTTTTTGACATTTTATATCAACAAATGTCACACTTATCATTGGTAATTTCGAGAAAAAGGTAATTGATGTTTTTTTTTAATTATTATTTGATTTATTTTGTTTTTCTACTACAGAGTAAAGCAGTTTAATACCTTTTTGAGAATACTAGACAGGACAAATTCTCTTAATACGGGCGGCCGATTTGAATGTATCGGTTCCAAAGTGACAATCAAAAATGCTGAGGTTTTATGTTTGGAGCTTCATCTGCGATATTGGATCGGCTCAATTCGGTGCTTGACTCAATTTTCACCCATACACCCTATGTCCTAAGTGTCACGGTAATTGAGATATGATTTTTTTTCGTTTTTTAATTAAATCACCCGAAATCTCGCATTTAAATCGTCATATTTTGTTTGTTTGTCTGGGGACCGTGTAAGCCAAGAAATAAGCCCGCATCTGCCAATCCGATTTATCTGAACTTTTATTATCAGTTTTAGAAGAAGGTACGCCGATCGGCTTTCAAAATGACGACTGTCCGCCACATTATCATCGAACGGTACGCGAGTATTTAGACAATTCTTTTCTGAACAAATAGATTGGTAGATGCGGGACTATTTCTTGGCCCGCACGGTCCCCAGACCTGATACCCGTCGATTTCCACCCGTGGAGCTGTCCACACGAAAAATTTTAATGGAACGAATTACAGCTGCTTTTTAAACATGAAAACAGAAATTCGACTTCGGGCAACAACAGTCGAGATAAGTAAAAGGTGTCCTGCATGCATACGGAGTAGACGAGAACAGTTTAAGCAAATATTATAACTCATGTTTAATGAAAACGTAATAAACATAAAAATAATTTTCTTGACCCTGACAACTTGTATCTCTTATTTTGACCACATTATAAATGATTCCTCCAACATGTAGCATACCGTCAGAAAGGGTATAAACTAGACAACTTTTTAAAATAAACCTAAGTTCAAAATAATGTTTATTTTTTTTTATATTGAATTTAGAAGTTGAAATTATTCATATACATTTACACATTTTAAAGACTTTCGAAGCTCATAAGTCATTTTCTTGAAACCAGTTGTACCAAATTTTGGTTTACTTAGACTCAAATTACATTGCAGAATACAATAAAAGTTATTTCATGCGATTACAATGACAAACAAAATAAATATGACGATTTAAATGCGAGATTTCGGGTGATTTAAATAAAAAACGAAAATAAATCATATCTCAATTACCGTGACACTTAGAGCGTAGGGTGTATGGGTGAAAACTAGCTAATGATCCACCCAATCTCCCAACAAATTCTTTTGGTCCATGTGCCAAACACCCTGTATAATTCTTTTAATGAAAGAATACGCTACATTTCTTCTCATGTTGTACGGGTGAGTTGAAATGAAATTCAGTAGCGTATTCGATGCAATTTCTTTTTCATACCATTCTGTTTTTATGATTTTTGTCCGTCTATGTAATTTTAAGTTCAAAAAAGCCAAAGAGTTATTCGCATCTTCTTTTTCTACAGTGAATTTTAGTTTATGAAGACAGACGTTCCTGAGAAATTGTAAAAGAGAAAAAATATTACTAAATTTCATATTGCATAAAGGGAAAGTTTTCGAATCTTTTGAAGCGCAAGATCATCCATACCAGGACAACATAGAACGTGCAAAAAAGTGTTGTTTAACGAAAATGTTAGGTGTAGAAATTAAAATATGTAATTTCACCGTACAAAAGTTGGAAGATGAGGTAAGCACTTTATTTTTATTGTTGAGACAAGAATTTAATGTAAGTAGAGTATATGAACAGTTTGAAATTGTATATAACGAACATTCCAAAATTATACAAAAAATTAAAAAAGACACATTAGATAAAAAATTTAAAAATTTAGAAAACAAACAAAAACAAATTGATTTTAGATACGAAAAGTCTAACGTAATTAATTTAACGGATACAAATATTCCAGAAGAATGTTACATGGCATTGAGTTTTAGGCCTAATTTTGGTTTCCCGGTAGAACAGAATAAAATTCCAGTGTTAGAAATTTTATCCGATTTAGAAAACGTTTTATCAGGAACAGAGAAAGATTTTGTGGACGAAAAAAGAGCTCAAACAATAAATATTATGACACAATTTTTAAATAAAAAACATATAATTTCTAAAAATAACAAAATTCTCATTAAAGCTAAAAAAGAGTTAACTAAATTTATAAAAGAGGATCCAAATCTATGTTTAACTAAATCTGATAAAGGTAACAAGACAGTAGTTTTGAACACAACGGACTACCAAAATAAAATGACAGAACTTTTAGATGATACAGAGGACATACGAAATTTTAGATAATGACCCGACCAACAAAATTAATAAAAAATGTTTCAAAATTATTGACGATTTAAAAAGTAAAAATCTAATAAATAATGAGACTAAACTTTTTTTAAAGATCAATAACCCTGTACCACCGAGAATATACGGCTTTCCAAAAATTTACAAAGTAAATATCCCTTTAAGACCTGTAGTTTCGACTATAAATTCCGCTGCTTACAATCTGTCAACATTTTGTTGTAAAATTCTGAACTCATTAACCGAAAATAGTAAATACAATATTAAAAATTCATTTATTTTCAAAGATGTAATTAAAACGATCCAAATTGAAGATACTGATATACTAGCATCTTTGGATGTAGTATCATTATTTATGAATGTATCTGTAGATGTCGCAAAATTAGTTATTTCGGAAAGGTGGGGGGAAATTGAACAAAATTGTATATTAACCAAAGATGAGTTTTTTAAGATTTTAGACGTTTGTATGTTAGATAATAGTTTTTTCAAATTCCAAAATATTTTTTATAAACAAAAATGTGGCGTGGCGATGGGGAGCCCATTATCTCCTATTCTGGCTGGTATTGTGTTGGAGAAATTATTTAATGAAATATTACCTATGTTAGTCAAACAACCAACATTTATTTATAAATAAGTAGACGATATTATTTTGGCCACGACAGACTCGAATATGGACATTATTAAAAATTTATTCAATTCATTTCACAATAAACTAAAATTCACTGTAGAAAAAGAAGATGCGAATAACTCTTTGGCTTTTTTGGACTTAAAATTACATAGACGGACAAAAATCATAAAAACAGAATGGTATAAAAAAGAAATTGCATCGAATACGCTACTGAATTTCATTTTAACTCACCCGTACAACATGAGAAGAAATGTAGCGTATTCTTTCATTAAAAGAGTTATATATCTTACTGACAGTGAATTTAGGCAAAAAAACATAAACAAAATTAAGGACACGTTATTGAAGAATAACTATCCCGAAAAACTGATTAATAAATTGATAACGAAACCCTCTATACATACCAAAATAAAAAAACCAAAAAATACCGACATAACATATGGACCAATGACCTACGTACCAAATTTGACTGAAAAAATTAACAAAATTCTAAAAAATGGCTCGAAAACTTTGATACTAGCGAACAAAATTGGAAATAAATCTTGCGACAGTTACTCTAAATTAAAAGACAAAATACCGGAAGAACAAAAAGACGGACTTATATACAAAATTCAATGTAAAGATTGCGATTCATGCTATGTGGGAGAAACGAGTAAAACAAAATTAGTAAGAGTACATCAACACAAAAAAGACGTAGAAAACATTAATAAATTCCCGACAATGACACACGTAACGTACAGATCAGCTTTAGTTAAACATAGTTTTGAGAATAAACATAAGTTTGATTATGATAATGCGCCCACTTTATGATATGAACAAAAAAAAAAAAAGATTATTTAAAGAAGCGTGTCATATTTGGACGTCCAAAAATCCAGTAAATTACAAAGTAGATATAAACCGTTTGCAAACTAATTATAAAAATATCATATTATTAAAAATTTCGTAAAACCGAACTAAAATTGCGCGTATATAAAATCAAGTTGTTACTCGTTATATAAAAAATCAGCTGTGCATAGAAAATACTAACATAAAATTGACTTGGTCAAGGACACTGTCTAAATAAAATGTTTTCCTTGTCTAGACAAACAAAATAAACTATGTTGTTTGTTGTGAAAAATAGTTCGTTTGTATATACACAAGTTGTTATGTAAATATTATTATAAGTGTATATATGTTTTTAATTTTTTATTAATTATTGTAATTTTTTATAATTTTTAGTTTTTTAGTAATTTTTGAGTGCCTTGAAAATGGTTTAAACAACCGAAAATTTGGCAAAAGTGGATTTAAAGGAGAAAGTTTTTTAATACAGAAATTTATTAAAAAGTTAGTTAAATGAGTCTATAATTTAGCCTAACTGAAAACATAACTAGGTTAAAATAGATTTTATTTTTCCCGTCATTTAAAAATTAAAAAACAATTTTTAGTTCAACCTTCATTTTTGGTGATAATAAAGAGAGCTAAGGGGCGGCAAAGCCAAAAAAAAAAAAATTCGATAAATAAGGGAAATCCTAAGTACTAGTACTTATGTATATTTAATCCAATATTACTTTTTAATTATTTTATTGTCTTACGTGGATGAGTAGGATGCGTGAATGCCTTACAAGCATTTTATTGCCTGGCAAACAGTACAATAAATATTTGTTCTAGTTTTTAGGATCTTTATTGTTATATATGCATATTTTGGAACCATGTACCATTTAGATTTTAGGAAAGGGTTAAGAATGTATATAAGGTAACAAATTCTTTTAAGATCATATATAAAGGCAGATAAATAAGGATTATGGTCATTCTCCATCTGAAAGTTACATAAAATTGTTTATCGTGTTGTGTTTCAATTCCAAGTGTTTTCATTCGAACTTCGATGTATAAAACAGACTGAAACAAGTTTTTACTTTTTATCTTGTGTTGTAATTGTAAACACATCGAATAAACACGAAACATCCAGCGAGAAAATACGAATCAAATGTATGAGCTGAAACGCGCGTATAGTATAAATACTCGATGTATGATACTGAACGATACTGCGCTGCGCTGAAAGGATAATATAAATCAACCTTAAAAATGTAAACAAAATCAGCTGAGGTATTATTATTTTGACTGCAAGAAAGCGTAGAAAGAGGAAACCATTTCAACCATAATTATGATTTTACTGTGGGTAAAATAAAAACCAAATACATAAGTAATTTTTTTTTCGTGTACTTAATGGCAAACAGTGTCATTTCTTGGCTGATAACAGTAAAGAAAATAGCTCTCCTTAGCACCATATTTCTTCACTATAAACACTTTTCTTCATAGAAACGCTTTTTTTCCAAATGATTTTTGAATTTTTGACTTGTTTTTTTTATTTTTACCTGATTTGTCATCAAATACACGAAAAAATAGCATACTTTTTACACTTTCTGCCGTAGGCACTTGGCGAAACACACTTAATACACACACAAAAAAAAAAAAAAAAAAAAAAATTTAAAAATGTGTGTAAAAAATAGCATGTTCTACACGTAAGAAATAGTAGATTGTTCTACAAGTTGTTACGGGAAGCAGTTTAAGCAAAGCCGCTTGGCCCGTAAACATAAACACTTTCGAGTTGTAGGAAAGTTGCATACCAAAGTGTAATCTATTGCACGGGTTTAACCTTCGCTCAGTCTAGAGAGGTAATGTTTATGGCTGTGGATTTCTTTAATATGCAATTTCCTTGTTTCAGGAAAAATTAATAAAAAAAAAAAAAAAAAAATACACTTATGTGCCCTCGATCTTCATATCTTACTAGTCTGCCTTACCTTAATGCTCCGTTAATTATTCATTATGTATATAGGAGAAAAAACTTGAGAAAAACACATGAAACAATGTTATGAAACACCAAAAAGTCACTTACCGATTTTCTCCCTGTCTCCACACCAATCTTGCGGCTGGTAGCACTTTACTTTGATTTCCTCCTTACAGGGATTCAATTTTTAATTAAAAAAATAAACAAACTTAAATTACAAAACAACTTTTAAGCAACACAGCAAAAAAAAAAAAAAAAAAATCAATTGTGTCAAAGATTAATTTACGTTACTGTAATAACACTAAACTCACTACTACACCCACAAAAAAAATAATATGTTGACTGATCCACTCAGATGATGACTTCAAAACGGAACCCTTTTACAAAACGGGATCCTTTCACAAAACGGAATCCTTTCCATCCATTCGACGTTGGTAAGCAGGGTAATGGTTAATAAACAAAAAGAACCGAAGAATTTACTTCATTATTATTAATTTTGTTTTATTTTTATTGTTTGATTTGTGTTTAATTCGATTTATTAAAACTTTAGAAATTTGGTATAATACAAAAATTTATGTATAAACTTTAACAATATACACAGATTAGCGGGGTAATAGTGGCCATCAAAATTTAGTATGTACTATACATCTTTCAAAATGTGTATATAGTACTTGCAAATCTGTATATGTAACCAGTGGAATTTCACTACACTTAATTTGACTTCACGTATTTATGTCTCTATTCACAGTTTTTTTTTTCAACATAATTTCAATTTTTAAATAACCCGAGTAACCATATGTCACAAAAAAGGGCCAAAAATTTCACAAAAAAAGGTGATTGGTTGACCAAAATGTGTAAAAATTTGTGACAAATTTGTTATGAAATGGTGGATGGGGTTGACGCTGTTTTTTGAAAACAAAACGAGTATTTTGAGAAACAAAAATATCGGTTTTTGGTGGAACATTTCGTCGACGTTTTGAGGACCATTTATCCAACAATTTGACAATTTTTTTGTGATAATAAAATGAAATATTTGTCGGTATTATGTGAATATTTTTTGGTTTAAATGTGCAACAAATTACGAGTTATTATTGACAATTTAACCATAAATTTTGAAGTCATTTTTTGACAATTTAACAACAATTTTTACATTTTTTGTCACATATTCCTCAACAACGTTGTGAATGTGATTTTTTTTTTAATTTAAGAAACTTCCGTTTTATTATTTAATACTTTTATTAATATTGTTAAAGCGGTATTTATAACATACAGAATTCAGTTAAATATTTGTTTTAATTTAATAAAGTTATAACTTTACTGAATTAAAAAAAGCTATAGTTTATTAATTTGTTAACTTATCTTATTTTAGTTAATAAATATAAATTTTCTATACCATCAAACAATTAATATAAATACAATTGTATTTTAAAATTCATTGTTTTGTTTTTAAATTCAATATAAATTAAAATTAGTCCCTTGATTAATTAACCTTTTGCAAAGGTTTTTTTTATCAGATTCATGTTCATTTCAATTAATTTTTTTATAGTAATTCATTTAAACAAAAAAAAAAAAAATATTTTTAAAAAATTATTATTAATTATATAAATATCACAACCATTTCAAAATTCAATCAATATCCCTCATTTTTAATAAATCTATCTAATAAAATTTATTTTATAAATAAAAATACAAAATAAAAAAGTAAAATTCTGAAAACTAAAAGCACTCGGCATTACTTATTACTTCTTCTTTGAAGATTTTTATATCGCTTATGCCCTCTTTGAAGATATACCTTCATAGCATCCTCTGCGGTGCTTTCTTGAAAATCGGGCCGAATGACTTTGACGGCATCTATAAATGATTAATCAGTTTAATTGCATCAAATAATTTATTTACTTACCTAATATTATTTACTTAAAATTTGTTCCATATAATTTTATTTTATTATTTTTGCCAGTGAAGTTCATTTTTTCCTGCATTTCGGCAGAAAATAACTCGCCTTTTCGCTTTTCCAACGCTCTCCCCCACTTGTTATTAATTTTCTTACCTGGTGATAAAAAATCCGTAAGAAAATTATGCAAAATATTTCTTCTAAAACTATTAATAATCAAATATTGTCACTTACCAAACTACAATTAATTATAATTGTAGTTGACTAAGAATAATAATAAATAAAAGTAACGGTGCACGCGCTATACTACAAATTTATAAAATAAACTAAAATAATTTACATGATCTAAACTATTTATTTATTTATTTTATTATATTTTATTATATTTTAACTATTATATAGTTAAAGTTTTATTATAGTGTTTATAAAAAATAAACTAACGAGCTAAATGTACATAAAAACACAGATTTAATTTTTTTTTTTTTTTTTATAAAAAAGATCGCAATTTTTTTTTTTTTATTTATTATATTTTATTTAGTCTTGGATAAAGCAAAGCTTTTCTATCCCAAATACATACATAATATCTACACAAAATTAATATTTACTCTTAACAAATTCGAACAATAACACTTTAAATCTAGCAAAAGTTTTAACACTTCTTATCTCCATCGGAACCTGATTCCAACTTGTGAACAAATTAAACAATGGTGAGTTGTTGTAAACATTGGAATGGTTCACCGGCAGTATTATGTTGCTATTTCGAGCTGAACCAATTTTTATTTTATTGTATAAATAAACAGGAACTTGATTAATAACAACTTTATAGAGGAGTAATAATGATCTATAATAAAAAAATTGAGCCATTGTGCAACCAAATAATTCTCTAAACTTGGCAGAGATATGATCATATTTTCTCAATCCGTTGACGTATCTGGCTATGTTGTTCAAAGAAACTTGTAAAATCTCCCTCGAGTTATAATCACAGCTCAAGTAAAGAAATTCACAATACAATACATGGGGAATCACCAATGTTTTAGCTAGTAAAATTCTAACGGTTTTAGGACAAATGTTCTTATGAAGTTTCAATCCATATAATGTAGTGTTGATTTTACTACATACATTGATAATCTGTGAATCCCACGTGAATCTATTATTAATACATATGCCTAAATTATTAACGTGGTTTTGAAATGGAATTATCTTATTATCAATGTAAATATTTGGGATGACTGAAAAATCACGCTTTGAAATGAAGATCGCTTGCGTCTTTGAAATATTCAATGAAATTCCATTAGATTTAGACCAGCCTAATATGTTGGATAAGTCATTATTAATTTTATTAAAGATTTCAGAGATATTATCCTTAACGCCCCCGAGGTATACTTGACAATCATCTGCGTACAAATGATATTTTGAGTATTTCAAAACCTGTGGTAGATCATTGATAAATAAGGAGAATAATAACGGCCCAAGTATACTTCCCTGGAAAACCCCGGAAGGAATAAGTTGCGGAGCCGACAACTGATCTTTTATTATGACTTTTTGATATCTGTTCGATAAATAACTATACAAAAGTTTTAGGGCAGTTTTATCAAAGTTAAAAAAAAGCATCAACTTTTGCAACAGTAACATATGATTTAAACTGTCAAAAGCTTTGGAAAAATCAAGCAATACTAATACAACAAAAGAATTACTTCGATCGAGATGATATGCAATATCATCAATAACTTGAAGAAGAACGGTGCTTGTACTATGATTGTTACGGAAACCCGATTGGAACTGTGTTAAATATTTATATTTTTTTATATGATTATTGATTTGATCACGCATGAGAATCTCGAAAACTTTGGATAATACCGAAACCATACTGATTGGTCTAAGATTATCCAACGAATCATTATTTTGTTTCTTTTTAATCTGAATTACTAAATTAATTTTCCATATATCAGGAAATTCAGACCGCATGATACAATTATTAATTAAATAAGTTAATGGTGATAAAACAAAAGGTAATATCTTCTTTAAAAATTTTAAATTAATTGCATCATGACCAGCTGCGTTAGATTTTATGCTATAAATACTTTTTAGAATATCTAGTTCCATTACACTGGTAACTGAAAACAAATCAGCAGTGACACTACTTGTAGCATTAAAATCCGGAAGAGGAATGACAACAGACTTGTTGGGTATGCAGCAAAAATGGGAATTTACTACAGCAGGGTCAATGTTAATTGAAACATCAGACCTACTTTTGCCTATACCAATCGAATTAATATTTCCCCAAATTCTTGCCATAGATAGCTTATGGTTACCAAAGTAATAATTTTGTTTAGCGACTCTAATCAAATCAGTAACACAATTTCGTTCTGGTATATTTTGCGGTATTTCATATCGGAAGTTTTCTGAAATTTAGCAAAGGCCTGATCCCGAAGTAACATTCTATTAGCAATTTTAAAATTGAACCAAGGAGCTGCAGATTGGCCATCCAGTGTTCGTTTCACCGGGACACAGTTGTCATGAATAGAGTATAAGCACTCATAAAATAAGTGAAACATAGAATTAATGTTATCGGTCGAATACATTTGACCCCAATCAGCGCCCATAAGGCAATAAGAGATTGCATCATTATCTATGTTATTATAGTCGTACATATATTAGCTTGTTCCGAATTTTGACACGTTTGGATTTTACTTTATAGGAGATATGTAGAAAATCATGATCAGATATATGTGGCATAGAGCACTGTTTGAACCCCAAAATTTTAGCCTGATCCGGTATAGGAACAATAAACTGATCTAGCCATGATGGGCCACGAGTTGGTAAAAATGGAACTGAGAAAAGGCTATTTGCTTTTAAAAAATCATGAAATTTGTGCGACCTGTCAAGGATATTAAAATTGAAGTCACCGCCTATTACGAAATGACTATATCGTGATGTAAAAGAGGTTAGCATTTTCTGGAAAGCATCCATGTCAGTTTGTATAGCAGGCGGGGGATTGTAACATACTACTATTAAAATTGTCATGGACGGAAGTTTCATTTCAGCCATTATAACTTCAGTTTTACCAAATGTACCTGAATGAACTCTCTTGAATTTATAACATTTCCTGTAGTATACACAGACCCCACCACCATTTTTGTGTATTCTGTCGTACCGTAGAATATTATAGCCATTTATGGCAACAGACTGATCATTGATTCTACAAGTAAGCCAAGTTTCCGCCACGCACAAAACATCAATGTTATTAAAACTAATAAAAATTCGAATTTTATCTATATGGCAAAATAAACTGCGAGCATTTAGAAATCCAAAGTTTACACACAAACTGTCACCATCCTTCAAGTTGTCACCATAAGTATTGCGTAATGTATTCCGATGGAGACCGGAATGTGAAAACCTAAAATACAAAAAAATATTATGAATCAATCTAAAAAAATCATAAAAAGTATAACAAATTACATAACTAATACAACTACGATGACCTTGTTGAGTGACCGGCGAATAATCCCAATTAATAAGTGCATTACTGCAATGATGCTGTGGCAAGAAATTTCTTTTGACGTCTTACATTAACAAACGGTTTAATGGCACACTGCAGTGGCCAAATACTACCATCATAAGCCTTGTTGTATAATGCTGACTCCAACCCAACTTTAAACGAGATAAAGTTTAGCAAACTTCTATCAGCATTTTTTGGAACAAGTTCGTGACATTCGATTTCAGCCACTTGAATATTCAACTTATGACTAAGATAACTTTTAATATCCTCGCTAGTAGTGGTTGGTTTAAAATTTGAGACGTGTAGGTAATTTTTTGGTTTCACCATTTCCAAATCAGTGTTGACTTCAGTTCCCGTTATGACATTTTGTTGCAATTATAGCGCACTGTATCACAACACACACGATTATAAAATGGCGAATGACGAAATTACCCTCTAAACAAATTATACAAAAAACATTATGAAAAAAATTATACACAGGTTTCATCTAGATTTTGGAAGAATATTGTTTTACGTGCGTTTGGTCTTCTTTCACCATCTGTTAACATTACGACTCAAAAACGATACGAAATTGTCACAAAATAACAGCATAAATATGTCGTAAAATGTCCAAAAAAAAATTGTTACAAAAATAATCTAAATTGAGTGACAAATATGTGAACAAAATATTTTTTATTTTGTGGACAAAATCAACAAGTATTTTGTCACAAGATAACCACATAAATGTACACCAAAATGTCACCATTAACTGTGACAAAAGGGAGCCTACATTTTTGTGACAAATCGGTTAAAAATTTTGTGATCACCAAATTTCAATATGATTTTTAAACCCGCGCTTAAATAACTGTTTCACTATCCACCACAACTTTTCGATACCATCACCAATTAAAAAAAATTCAGAATAAACGACCAAAATTAACAACTACATATATATTTTGCTGGATGAATTATAGTTAATTCGATCCTAAAAGCACTTGAACTTTTTCGTTTAGCTTTACAGTTTTTTTTTCTATCGCCGATTGTATTTTAGATTTATAGTTTATTTTTTTGCGCACACAAAACAATTTTTTTTCAGATAATTTTAAAAATCTACCACTCTTGTCCAGAGACTTCTATCGACTTGACTGACTTATTTGTTATTTTTTTCATCAAACATGAAGATTTAAACGAAAAAAAAACCAACGGGATCAACCATTAAATTTTGCACAAACACTAGAGGTAAATTGCGAAATTTTAGGGTGGGAGTCAAAGGAGAATAACAAAAGTAACGACAATACTAAGACCACAAGAGGAACAAAAACAACAATAATAACTTGGCCACTACAGTACCACCTCAGTAACGATCCAAAAGCGCAGATATCGTTACAAAGTAAAGAAAAGTGATAGTTTTCCAGTGAGTGTAATTGTTTAATTTACGAGCGAGCGGGTGGATTAACAATTTTTTGAGCATGGAAAACCACTTTTCTTACGTGCCGGACATACTTTTTTTTCATGTATTTGACGACAAATCAGGTAAAAATAAAAAAGGTAGACCCAGTTTGGATCAAAGTATGTATGCATAGCATGTACATAACAATCGCAGTAAGCAAATAAATAAAATTCAAAAATCATTTGGAAAAAAAACGTTTCTATGAAGAAAAGTGTTTATACTAGTGAAGAAATGGGTTGCGAAGGAGAAAAGTAGCAGTTTTCTTTACTATTTTCAGCCAAGAAATGACACTCTTTGCCATTAAGTACACGAAAAAGTGGTTTTCCATGCTCGTAAAATTGTTAACAATTACACTCGCTAGAAAACTATCACTTTTCTGTACTTGTAGAACAATCTACTAATTACTTTCTAGCAGCACTCTTTGTGCAACCCGTCTTTGTTCTTCATATAGGATAACCAAAATATAAAATTTATTTGCTTTTTGGCCTTGTGTAAAAGATCAAGGTGAAATAAAAGTAGGTTTGTAAGGGGTTTTAAAAGATTTATATCATAAACAAATAAAACATTTGTGAAGCTTGAATACAGTCAAATTTTTTATTTAATTCATTAATTCTTTGGCAACATAAATTTAGTTATTTATATAGTGTTTCAAATTCATAAAATTAAGAATAACTGAAATTTTGAAACGGCATATGTCCAATTTTTGCCAAAATTATCTAGTATCACAAACGGTTTTGTATCACGTAAATACGTTTTATGGTGAGACAATACTAGCATAATATAGTTTATGAAACGGCGAGGCGACTCACATTTTCATAAACAAATTTAAATTCCCTTGTAAACCTATTTTAAATTTTTACTAACAGTAAAGTTTTTTTAGTTCCTAAAATTTAAAAAGTGCCATGTTGTTATTTTCATGCAGTTGTTCTTAATTTTAACAAATTTGAAAAACTATATGAGCCGTTTATTTTGAAAGTGCCTAAGTCCATTTTTCCAAAAAATCAAGTTAATGATAACAATAGATAAATAACAGTATAATCTTTCTACGGTAAATAATTTATTGTCAAAACAAAAAAAAATTAATCTCTAACACCTGTGCAAAAAATAAGAAAATTCAAAATCCCATGTTTTTTCATTTATTGTTTTTCTATTCT